>JAXGGA010006564.1:5000-69065 GCA_038373865.1 Uloborus plumipes
GGGGGTGGGGGGGTGGGGGGGTGGGGGGGGGTGGGGGAGGGGGTGGGCGTGGGGGGGTGGGGGAGGGGTGGGAGGGGGGGGGCGTGGGTGGGGGTGGGGGGGGTGGGGGGGGGCGGGGGGTGGGGTGGAGGGGTGGGGGGGGCGGGTGGGTGGAGGTTGGGGGGGGGTGGGGTGGGGGGGGGGGCGGTGGGGGGGGGTTGGGGGGGGGGGGGTGGGGGGGGGGGGTGGAGGGGGGTGGTGGGGGGTGGGGGGTCTGGGGGGGGGGGGGGGGTGGGGTTGGGGGGGGGTGGGGGGGGTGGGGTGGGGTGGGTGGGGTGGGGGTGGGGGGTGATGGGGGGGGGTGGGGGGGTGGGGGTGGGGAGGGTGGGGGGTGGTGGGGTTGTGTGGGTGGTTGGTGTGATGGATTGGGTGGGGGCGGGGGGTGTGTGGGGTTGTTGTAGGGGAGGGCGCTTGGAGTGGATGTGTGCGGTTGGGGGTGGTGTGGGATGGGGGGGGTGGGGTGGTGCGGGTTGGGGTGGTTGGGGGTGTGGAGTGGGGGTGGGGTGGGTGTGGGGGTTGTGGGTGTGGGGGGGTGGGGGTTGGGGTGGGGGGCGGTGGGTGTTTGGGTGGTGTGGGTGGGGTATGTGTGGTGTAGTTGGGGGTGGGGGTGTTGGTTGTTGGGGGTGGGTGGTTGGTGGGGCGGGGTTGTGGTGGTGGTTGTGGGTTGGTGATGTGGGGTTGTTTGGGTTTGTGGAGGTGTGTGTGGTGGCTTGATGGTTGGGGTGGGTGGGGGGGGTGTTGGGTAGTTGTGGTGTTGGGGGGGGTGTGGGGGTGGGGAGGGGGGTGTGTGGGGGGGGGGGTGGGGAGGGGGGGGGGCGGGGGGGGGGGGTGGGGGGGGGGGGGTGGGTGGGGGGGGAGGGGGGGGGGGGGGGGGGGGGGGGGGGGGGGGAGGGGGGGGGGGGGGGGGGGTGGGGGGGGGTGAGGGGGGGTGGGGGGGTGGGTGAGGGTGGGGGGGGGGGGGGGGGGGGGGTGGGGGGGGGGGGGGGGGGTGGGGGGGGGGGTGGGGGGGGGGGGTTGGGGGGGGGGGGGGCGGGGTGGGGGGGGGGGGGTGGGGAGAGAGGTGGGGGGGGTGGATGAGGCGGGGGGGGGGGGTGGGGGGGGGGGGGGGGGGAGAGGGGGGGGGGGAGTACGGGTGGGGGGTGGGGCGGGGGGGGGGGGGGGAGCGGAGGGGGGGATGGGGGGGGGGCACATCTGGGGAGGAGTCGTGGGTAGGGATTTGGGTGGGGGGGGGGGGTGGGTTGGGGGGGGGGGTGGTTGGGCATTGGGGGGCGTGGAGTGTAAGCGTGGGGGGGGGGGGGGGGGGGGGGGGTGGTGGGGGGGGGGGGTGGGGGGGGGGTGAGGGGGGGGTTTTGCGGTGGTTGTTGTGGCTTGGGGGTGGTGTGGTGGGGTGGGACGATGTGGGGCAGGGTGGGGTTGGAGTGGGGAGGTCGTTGAGTGGGGGTGTGGGTGGGGTGGGGTCGGGAGCGGGGTGTGGCGGCCGGCGGGGGGGGACTGTCGTGGGATTTGCGTGGGGGGTGTGTAGTGTGGGGTTGGGGACGCGGGTGGGGGGTGTATTAGTTGTGGGGAGGGGGGTGGGCGGGCGGTGGGGGGGGGATTGTGTGTGGTGTGTGTGGGTTGGGGTTGGGGGATGGGTGGAGAGGTGGAGGCGGGTTGGGGTGTGGGGGGGTGGCGCCGTAGACGGTGCGGTGGGGGGAGTGGGGGAGGTGTGGGGGGGGGGGTTGTACGTGGATGTGTGGCGGTGGTGTTGGGGTGGGTGGCAGCGTTCGTGGTGACACGTGGGTGTTTGGTGGGAGGTTGGGGGGGATGGGGTCTGGTGGGGTCCATGTGGGGAGGGTGGTGATTTCGCTTTATTCTATGGGTGCTTGACGGGTTTGTCGTGTGTGGGGTTGTTGGCCGGGGTTGGTGCGTGGTGGGCGGGTGGCGTCGGGGGTTTTGTGGGGGTTGTGTTGTGAGGAGGGTGAAGTTGTATTGCAAGAGTTTGTGGTTGGGGCGGTGGGTTTACGTGGGGGGGTGGGGCGGTGTAGGGGGGGGGGGGCAGTGCGGGGGAAAGTAGTGGCGGGGGTATGGGGGTGGGGATTGGGGTAGGGCGGGCGTGTGGGGGGTGGGGGGAGGGGGGGGGGGGGGGGTACGTGTGGTGGGTGGGGGGGGGAGTGGGCGGGGGGGGGGTAGAGAGTGGGGGCGGAGACCGGTGGGGCAGGTGGGGGGCAGGTGGGTGCATGGGGCACGGGGTGGAGTGGGTGCAGGGGGGAAAAGGCGGGGGAGGGGGCGTGGGGTGGGAGGCGGATGGGATGGGCGTGGGGTTTTCGAGGGAGGTGTGAGGGAGTATTGAAGAGCGAGAACGTGTGTCATTGGGGGAGGGCGGGGGGGGCGGGTGAGGGGGGGGTGGAGAGGGGGGTGCCGGGGGGGGGGCGGGGGGTGGGGGTTAGCGGGGGCGGGGGGGCCGGGGGTGGTGGAGGGGGGCTGGGGTCGTGGGGCGGGCGATGGTTGCGGGCGGGTCGGGTGGGCGGCTGTGGGGGTGGGGGGGGGGAGCTGGGGCGGGCTGAGGGGAGGGCGGGGGGCGGCGGTGGGGCGCGGGTGGGGAGGGGGGGCGGGTGGGTCAGGGTGCTGGGCGGGGGGGGAGGGGGGATGTGGGGGGTGCGGGTGGGGATGGGGGGGTGTTGAGGGGGGTGCGCTGATGGGGGGTGGGGGGGGGGCGGGGCGGCGCTGCTGCTCGCCGTCCTATGCTGTGCGGCCCTGGGCGCGAGCGCCCCCGGACCCCGCTTGCTGTGGTGGGGGGCGCCTGGGGGGGGAGGGTGCGGGGCGTGTGGGGGGGGCGAGGGGACGGCGAGGGGGACAGATGGTCGTTCGGTGGGGGGTAAGGACCGCGTGGGGTGGCGAGGGAGGAGGTCGTTTTGAGGCGAGGGGCGGGGGCGTGGGGGGCTGGTGCGGCGGGCCAAGTGCGGGGGGTAGGTGGGCGGGGGGCGGGCCGGCGGGGGGGGGGGGCGCATGGGGGGGCGGGGTAGGTTTGTGTTGGGATGGGGGGCTGGTGGGGGCGGGGGGGCGCGGGTGGGGGGGGATGCAGTTTTCGCCGTTAGTTCAGTTGCTGAGCGGGTGTGTTTAGGTCGATAGAAGAAATGGTCTGTCACGAGAGAGTACACGTCGGGTCGCCAGGTGGGCGTGTTCGTGTTTTATGTGTGGCAGGTTTTGGCAGATTGTTGGGAATTTTTATTAGGGTAGGTGCGTTTTCGTAGGATGGGGGATTGTTGGGGGGAGTCCGAGAGGTGCGTGTGATCGTAGAGACGTTGAATGCCGGCGACGGTGGCGTGGGTGGTTGATTGGGGGGTGCCAGTGGGTGTGGGTGTGTGGGGAGGGGGGGGTGGAGTTGGGGGGTTCGGTCGTGGAGGGGGAGTGGGGCTGGGGGTTGGTACATAGGGTGTGGTTGGGGGGGTTGGTGACGTGGTAGGTGTGGTGTGTGCATGAGAGTTGTATAGACATAATACATTTTCTGATTACTACATACAATGGCCTGATTTGATTATAGGCAGCGATGCTGTTGGTTTATAATTGGCATAGATATAAAATCACAAATTATATCTGTATTGTAGTTTCATTTGTTAGCATTCATTTCTTTGAATTATTATTTTGCTGTTTTGTTAAGCATGTCGTTTTGTAATTGTTGGGTGTGAGGTGGGGGGTGGTTGGTTCTTTGTTTAGAATAGTTGCTTATTTGCTAGCCTTTGGAGTGAGCGTTTTGGATTAGAAGGCGTCGGGGGTTGTGTAGGGGGGTCGAGGGGAGTGTGTGGGGGTTTGTAGTGGGTAGGTGTGTTGGGCTAGGTAGTGGTTGGGGTGGTTATGGTTAATAATAGGCATACAAGTGGGGCAGATTTAAGCCAGTATGAGGGTCGGGAGGGTGTTGTGGGGTGATGTGAGGTACGGAGGTGGGTGGGTTGGGGTGGGGGATTAGTGTGGGGTTGGGGGTAGTGGGGCAGCGACTGTGGGTGTTGGGGGTTGGGAGGGTGTTTGTTTGGGGTTGGGGGGGCGGAGGATGGGGGGAAAGTCTTCGTGCTATATAAAATTTGTAGCCGTTAAGATATTTTGATGTTATTTGGCTAATGAAGAGTTGGGGGGGGTTGATTGGGTTGGAGGAGATTTGGGGGGGGGGGAGTTGGGGTTTGAGCTATTGTTAGGCTTCTTTTGTATTTATTTTTGATGTAGCCGGATGGAGGGTGGGGTGGAGATGGAGAGCTTTTGAATGGGGTTTTTGGTGTGGTGGGTAGTGGGTGGGTTTTGGTGCGGAGGGGGGGTGTGGTGTTGGCCGGTGTGTGGTTTGAGGGTTAGCCTTTTTTTATTACCTCAAAAATTAGTTTAGATAGGCCGGTGGGTTGGTATTGTGGTTGTTGTGGTGGCGGGTCGCGTGGGGTGGTGTGTAGGTGTTGGGTCGTTTTTTTATTGTGGGGGTGTGGGTATGCGGGGGTTTTGATTCTAGTGGGGGTGTGGGGTGCTTGGGGGGGGGGGGGGGTTAGGTTATTATAGTGGTAGTTAGGTGGGGGTATGGTGAGCTGTAGTGGGGTTGGGGTGAGGTTTAATTGACGACCATGGGTTGGGAGGTTGGTAGTTGGGGGTGGCCATGTTGGGGGAAGATGGGTGGGGGGGGTGTATGTGGGAGTAGGGGGGTTATTCGGGTTGGTATGAAAGTTGGGAGGTTTAGGCGCGGAAATTTCTTTGAATGATCCTTAATTATTTTTGTGCTTAGTCGTATATTGGTTTCGATTTGGGATAGAACAAAAACATGCTATAAAAACAACATGCTATTATTACTGATATAAAAAATTGTTTTGTGTAACTGAAGTTGTGGCTAGGATAATTATGTAAACAAATCGAGTTCGTATGAAGCGGAAAAATAACTGGACCGTTTTTTTTTCTTTTTGGCATAACTATTATAGTTAAAAAAGCAAAGGGTCGACAAAGCTACTTGGGTAAGGCTAGAGGTGCCAGTGGTGGCTTTGAGCACTTGTGTGCGCGTGGGAGAGGCGTTATAAATGCGTAGTAGGGGTAGGTGGGTGTGGGTGGAAGGGAGGGTTGGTGGGGGAGTGGTGTCGATGGGGGCGTTGTGGTAGTCTTTCTTTTAATGCTAGGTGGGTGGAGGAGTGGGGGGGTAGTGGGGCTTGTGGAGTGGGGGGGTGGTTTCTGGCGTCAAGCCTTTATATAGCTACTTTTTATTATACTATTTTGTTTTAAATATTTCTGAGCTCCGTTTTGGTTTAGGGTTTATATTGCACCTTTGACCTTTATGTTGGATGTGTTGGCTAGTTTTTTATGACGTTGGGATGGGGTGTGTTTATCGTGTATGTGTGTTGTCTGGGTTGGTCGTGATCGTGTTTCTTGGTAGAGCTTGACAGGTGTGCGTTTCACAGCTGGGGGTTCAGGGCGTGGTTGTGGTTGTGTGTGAGAGGGTAGGGGGCGTGCTGTATGGAGGGGGATGAGGCGTGCTGGAGTGTGTGAGTCTGGTTCATGTGGGTGGCGCTCTGGTTTGTCGTGATGTGTTGTTTGTTAGGGGTACATGGTGGTCAAGCGGGTGGGGGTTTGTTGTGTGGGGTTGGGGGGGGAGGCGTGCTGGGTTTGTATGGTGATGTGGGGCAGAGGGGGGTGGGGGGTGGGGGGTCGGTTGGGGGGTTGTGGTGTGGGTGGGGGTTGGCTAGGGGGGTTGGTTTGTTGGTTTGTGTTATTTGGTGTGGAGGGTGTTGGGCTGGGTGTAGGGGGGGGCAGTGTGGTGAGGGTCGGGGGGTTGAGGTGGTGGGGTGGATTATGGAAGGTAAGATGTGTTGCTTCGTTTGCACTGTTTATGGATGTGTTGTGGTTGAGTTACTGTGGGCACGTTAAAGTCATCAGATTTTTCTTTATGTAGCTTTGTAGGCAGCTTGGTTGTGGAGAGTTTTTGGGGTTGTTAGTTTTGTTTGTTGGAATACGAGGGGATTTAGTGAGCGCGTGTTTTAATTGGGGGGAGATAGAGTGGGAGACGTGGTGGGTTGTGGTATGTGGTTTGTGGGTGCGATACTTTTTGTGGACTCGTAGGGCGTCGATTGCGACGTGATATTTTGGACCTTTTTACTTCTGTGTAATTCCATGCGAGGGTACTGGTGTTGTTGGGGGACGTGTTATGGGGGAGGTGTTGTGTCGCACGGTTGGGTGTTTTGAATGGGGGGAGATAGTAGATGGGTGTACGTAGGGGGGGGGGTTGGGGGGTGGCGATGGGTTGGTGGGGGGCGATGTACGGTGAGGAGGAGGTTGGCCGTGTCTGTGGGCGAGAGAGAGGTTGGGTTGGGGAGTTAGGCGTTAAGTTGATGGGTGGTGGTGTAGGTGATGGGGGTTGGATAGTGTGTTGGGGGGGGGTGGTAGGTGTCCTGGAGTGTGCGTTGAGTTATGTTGTTATTGAGGGGCGCGGGTCAGTTTAGGGGGTTGTAGTATAATATATGTCCACTGCTGGTGGGATACGTGGTATAGTAGGGCGCTGTGTGTGGTTGCGGAAGGTTGAAGGGGGGTGGCGGGATTTTGGGGTGTAGGGAGGGGTCGGGTGGGTTGTGGTTGCTTGGTTGTTGGTCCGGTTGTGGGGAACGTGTGTGAAGAATGGTTGGTGCGTGATCGTCATTGTCTGGTTAGGTGTGGTTTTTGGGTTTGGGGGTATGTGGGGGAGGGGGTGTTGGTTCTGTGGGTTTGGGCCGTGTGATGGGGGAGGGTGTAGATAGCGTGTGTGTGGTAGGGGGGGGGTGTGTGGGGGGTGGGTGGGGTGGGGTTTTGATGTGGTTGGTGTTGTTGGTTTGTGGGGTGTTGGTGGTGGGGGTTGGGGGGGGGGTTTGATGGGGGTTGGGGTGGGGTGGTGTGTGGGTGGGGTGTGGGGTTGGTGTGTTGTGGGTTATAGGGTTAGTTGTTGGGTTTTTGTTGTTGTGGGTATGTGTGGGGTGTGGGTGTGGGGTTGGTTTGTGGTGTGTGGGGTTTGTGGGTGGTGGGGGGATTGTTTGGGTAGGGGGGTGTGGGTGGGTTGGTGTGGGGGGGGGTGTTGGGGTGTTTGGTTGGGGGTTTGTTGGGTTTGTGTGTTGTGTGGTTGTTTTGGGGTGTTGGGGTGTGGAGGTGGTGTGTTGGGGGTGGGGTTGGTTTTGGGGGGGTGTTGGTGTGTTGTGGTGTGTTGGTTGGGGGTTTGGTTGTGGGATTGGGGTGGGTGAGGGGGGTGGTTTGTGTGGGGTGGGTTGGTTGGGGTGGGGTGGTGGGGTGTGGTGGTGGGGGTGGGGGTGGGGGGGTGGGTGGGGGGTGGGTGGTTGGGTGGTGTGGTGGGGGGGGAGTAGTGGGTGGATGGGGGTGGGGTGGTGTGGTGGGGGGGTGTGGGGGGGGTTGGGGGGTGGGGTGGGTGGGTGGGTGGGGGGTGGTGTGGGGTGGTGGTGGGGGTGTGGTTGGGGGGTTGGGTGTGGTGGGGTTGTTGTGTGGGGGGGTGGGGGGGGTTGTGGGTGGGGTGGGGGGGTGGGGGGGGGGGGGGAGGTGGTGGGGGTGGGGGTAGGTTGTGGGGTGGGGGGTGGGGGATGTGTGGTGGTGGTGGGGGGGGTGGGGGTTGGGTGGTGGGTTGTGTGTGGTTGTGGGTGGGGTGGTTGGTTGGGGGTGGTTGGGTTGGGGTTTGATGTAGGGTTTTGGGGGGTGGGTGGGTGGGGTTGTGGTTGGGTTGTGGGTTGTGGTTGGGTGTTGGGGGTGGGTTGGGGGTTGTGTGGTGGGTGGTGTTTGGGTGGGGTGGGGGGTGGGGGTGGGTGGTGTGGTGGGGTGTGTTGTGGGGTGTTTGGGTGGGGTGGTGTGGTGGGGTGGGGTGGTGTTGGGGTGGGGGTGGTGTGGTGGGTGTGGTGGGGGTGGGTTGGGTGGGGTGTGTGGGGGGGTGGGTTGTGTGGGGTGGGTTGGGGTGGTGTGGTTTGGGGGGTGGTGGGGGTGGTGGGTTGGGGGTTGTGGGTGGTTGGGGGGGGTTGGTGGTTGTGGTGTTGGTGGGGTGGGGTGTGGGGGGTTGTTGGTGTGTGGGTGGGGTGGGGGGGGTGGGGTGGGTGGTGGGGGGTTGTGGTTGGGGGGTGGGGGTGGTGTGGTGGGGGTGTGGGGTGGGGGGTGTGGTGGTTGGGTGGTGGGGTGTTGGTGTTGGGTGGGGTGGTTGTGGTTGGTGGGTGGGGTGTGGTGGGTGTGGGGTGGTTGGTGGGTGTGTGGGTGGGGGTGGGGGTGGGGTGGTTGTTGTGGGGTGGGGGGTGGTGTGGTGGGGGTGTTGGGTGGGTGGGGGGGGTGGTGGTGGGTTTGGTGTGTTGTGGGTGGGGGTGGGGGGGGGGTGGTGTGGGGGGGGGTTTGGTGGGGGTGGTGTGGGGTGTGGTGGGGGGGTGTGTGTTGGGTGGGTGGGGGGTGGTGGGGGGGTGGTGGGGGGGGTGGGGTGGGGGGGGGGTTGGGTTGGGGGTGGTTGGTGGGTTTGTGTTGGGTGGGGTGGGGTGTGGTGGTGGGGTTGGTGGGGGGTTGTGGGTGGGGTGTGGGTGGGGGGGTGGGGGGTGGGGGTGGGTTGGTGGTGGTGGTGGGGGGGGGTGTGGGGGGGGGTGTGGGGGTGTTGTGGGGGTGGGGGTGGGTGGTGGGTGTTGGTGTGTTGGGGGTGGGTGGGGTGGGGGTGTGGTGTGGGTGGGGGTGGGGGGGGTGTGGGGGGGGGTTGGTGGGTGGGGGGGGTGGGGTTGGTGGGGTTGTGGTTGGGGTGTTGTGTGTGGGGGGTGTTGTTGGGTGGTGGTGGTGGGTGGTTGGGGTTGGGGGGGTGGGGGGGGTGGGGTGGGTGGTGTTGGGTGGTGGGGGTGGTGTGTTGGGTGGGTGTGGGTGTGGGTGGGTGGGGTTGGGTGGGGGTTGGTGGTTGGGGGGTGTGGTGGGGTGGGGGTGTGGGGGTGGGGGGGGGGGTTGTGGGGGGGGGGTGGGGTGGGTTGGGGGGGTGTGGGGGGGTGGGGGTGGGGGGTGGTGTGGGGGGGTGTGGGGGGGGTGGTGGGGGGTGGGGTGGGTGGGGGGTGGGTGGTTGGGTGGGGGTGGTTGGGTGGGGTGGGGGGGGGTGGTGGGGTGTGGTTGGGTGGGGGTGGGGGGGTGGTTGGGGGGGGGGGGGTGTGGTGTGGGGTGGGGGTGGTGGGGGGGTGGTGGGGTGGGTGTGGTGGTTGGGGTGGGGGTTGGTGGTGGGGTGGGGGGGTGGGGGTGGGTGGTTGTGTGGGGGGGTGTGGGTGGGGTGTGGGGTGGTGGGGGGTGGGGGGGTGGGGTGGGTGTGGTGGGGGGGTGGGTGGGGGTGGGGGGTGGGTGGGGGTGGTGGGGTGGGGGGGGTGTGGTGGGGGGGGGGGTGGGGTGGGGTGGGGGGGTGGGTGGTGGGGGGGGTGGGTGGGGGGTGGGTGGGGGTGGGGGGTGGGTGGTGGTGGGGTGGGGTGGGGGTGGGGTGGGGGTGGTGGTGGGGGTGGGGGGTGGGTGGGGGGTGGGTGTGTGGGGGTGGTGGGTGTGGGGTGGGTGGTGGGGGGGTGGTGTGGGGGTGGGGTGGGGTGGGGGTTGGGGGGGGGGGGTTGGTGGGGGGGGGTGGGGGGTGGGGGTGGGGTGGGGGGGGGGTGTGGGTGGGGGGTGGGGTGGGTGGGGGGGGTGGTGGGGGTGTGTTGGGGGGGGGTTGGGGGGGTGGGGGGGTTGTGTGGGTGGTGGGGGGGTGTGTTGGGGTGGGGGGTGGGGGGGGTGGTGGGTGGGTGGGTGTGGTGGGTGGTGGGGTGGGGGGGTGTGGGTGGGTGGTGGGGTTGGGGGTGTTGGTGGGGGGTGGGTGGGGGGGGTGGGGGGGGTGGGGTGGGTGTTGGGGGTGGGGGGGGGGGGGTGGGGGGGTGTTGGGGGTGGGGGGTTGGGGGGTGTGGGTGGTGGGGGTGGGTGGGTGTGGGTGGGGGTTGTGGGTGGTGTTGGGGTGGGTGGTGGGTGGGGGTGGGTGGGGGGGGTGGTGTGGGGGGTGGGTGTGTGGGGGGGGGGGTGGGGTGGGGTGGGGGGGGTTGGTGGGGTGGGGTGGTGGGGGGTGGTGGGGGGTGGGTGTGGGGGTGGGGGTGGGGGGGGTGTGGTTGGGGGGTGGGGGGGGTGTGGGTGTGTGGTGGTTTGGTGTGGGGGGGGGTGGGTGGTGGGGGGGTGGGTGGGGGTGGGGGGGTGTGGTGGGGGTTGTGGTGGGGTGGGGGGGTGGTGGGGGTGGTGGGTGGGGGGTGGGGTGTTGGGGGGGGTGGGGGGTGGGGGGTGTTGTGGTGGGGTGGTGGGGGTGGGGGTGGGTGGGGGTTGTGTGGGGGTGGGTGTGGGGGGTGGGGGGGTGGGTTGGGGGGGGGTGGGGGTGTGGGGGGTGGGGTTGGGTGGGGGGGGTGTGGGGGGGGGGTGGGGGGGGTGGGGGGTGGGTGGTGTGGGGGTGGGGTGGGTGTGTGTGGGGGGGGTGGGGGGGGTGGTGTGGGTGGGGGTGGTGTGGGGGGTGGGTGGTGGTGGGTGTGGGTGTGGGTGGTGTGGTGGTGGGTTGGGTGGTGGGGTGTTTGTGGTGGGGTTGGGTGGGGGGTGGTGGTTGGGTGGGGGTGTGGGTGGTGGGGGGTGTTGGGTGGGGTGTGGTGGGTTGGTGGGTGGTGGGGGGGTGGGTTTGTGTGGTGGGGGTGTTGGGGGTGGTGGGTGGTGTGGGTTGTGGTGTGGGGTGGTGGGTGGGGGTGGTGTGTGGTTGGGGTGTTTTGGGTGGTGGGGTGGGTGTGTTTGGTGGGGTGGTTGGGGTTTGTGGGGTGGTGGGGGGTGTGGTGGTGGTGGGGGGTGGGGGGTGTGGTGGGTGTTGGTGTGGGGTGTGGTGGGTTGTGTGTGTGGGGTGGGGTGTTGGTGGTGGGGTGGGTGGTTGGTGGTGGGGGTTGTGGGGGGTGGTGGGGTGGTGTTGTGGTGGGTTTGTGGGGTTGGTGTGGTGGTGGTGTGGGGGTGGGGTGGGGGTGTGGGTTGTGGGGTTGTGTTGTGGGTGGTGGGGGTTTTGGGTTGGTGGGGTGTTGATGGTGAGTGGGGGTTGGGTGTTTGGTGTTGTTGGTTTGTGTGGGGTGGGTGTTTTTGGGAGTGTTGTGGGTTTGGTGGGGTGGGTGTGGGGGTGTTGTTGGGGTTTGTGTGGGTGGTTGTGTGGGTTTGTGGGGGGGTTGGTTGTTTTTGGTGTGGGTGGTTGGTGGTGGGGGTTTGGTGTGTTTTGGGTGGTGTTTGGGTGTGGTTTTTTGTTGGTGGTTTGTGTGTGTTTTGTTGTTGTTGTGTTGGTTGTGGTGGGGTGGTGGTTTTGTTGGGTGGGGGTTGTTGTGTGGGTGTTGGGGGGTGGGTTGTGGGGTTGTGGTGTGGGGTTGTGTAGTGGGGGGGGGATTGGGTTGTGTGTTTTGTGTGAGATTTGTTGTGGTGTGTTGGGTGGGGGATTGGAGGGTTATTGTGTGTGTTTGGGGTGGATATATGTGGTGTGGGGGTTGATGGGTGTTTTGGGGTTGGGTTGTGTTGGGATGATGGGGGTTGATCTTGGGTTGGGGGGTGGGGTTGATTTGGGTTGTGAGTGTTGGATTGGTGTGGAGTGTTGGGGGGAGTGGTGGGGGGGGGAGATGGGGGGGGTGGGTGGGGTGGTAGTGGGTATGGTTTGGGTTTTTGTTGGTGGGGGGGGGTGGGTGGTGTTTGGGGGTGTAGGTGTGGTTGGTGTTATGTGTGTGGGGTTGTAGGGGTTATGGGGGTTTGTGTGTGTTTTTGGTGGGTGGGGGTTGTGTGTGGGGTGTGGGTGTGGGTGTGGTGGGGTGGGGTTGTGGTGGGGTTGGTTGGTGGGATGTGGTGGTGTGTGGGTTTGGTGGGATGGTGAGGTTAGGATGTGGTGATTAGGGTGATTTTTTGGGATTGGTGAGGAATTGGTAAATGATATGGTTTATGGGTTAGTTAGGGGGTATGTAGTGTTGGGAAGGGGCGGTGAGTGTAGTATTTGGGGGTGTATGTGTATTTGTTGTGGGATGGTGTAGGGTGGGAGGGTTTGGGGGTGGTGTGGAGGAGGAGTTGTTGGGATTAGATTGGGATGTTGTGGTGGGTAGGGTGGAATTCTTTGTAGTTGGTGGTGGGTGGGTTGGTATTGGGTATTGGTTTGATGGTTGGGGATTGTTTGTTATTTTATTGTGTGTTGTGAGTTGTAGTTTTTGGATGATGGTTTTTTTTTGTGTTGGTGAAGGATGGGTGTGGTGGGTGTTTGAGGTTTAGGGGTTGAAAGTTGATGTGGTGTTGGGTTAGGATGAGTTGTTAGGATTGGGGGTATATTGTTTTAGTGCATATTTGGATGAGTAGGGTGGGTGGTGGTGGGGGTATGTTGTTGTGGTGGGTGGTGGTGTGGGTTTTGGGGGAGTGGGGGGTGGGGGGTCGGAGGGGGGGGGGGAGGTATGAGGTTTGGTGGGGGGTTTTTTATGTGGGGGTATTTGTAATGAGGTGTGGTGTTAGAGAGTTTTGGTTAGTGGGAAAGGAATGTATGGTAGTTTTTGTGGGATCCTGTATAGCATATATGCTGGTGCTATTGTGGGTTAGGTTATAGCTTTGACGAAGCAACTATGTGATGGTTTGTTGTGAGGGTTTTTAGGGTGTGGGTGGTGAGTGAGGTTACGGGTGGGGGGGGACTGTTTGGGGGTTGGGTGGTTTGGGGGTGGGTTATTGGTGGGGTGTGGGTCTTGTAGGGGTGGGGGCGTGTGTTGTGGTTGGTTTTATGGAGGGGGGAAGCACGGCTGAGATGGGCGGTGGATGGGTAAAGGTTCTGTGTTGTGTTTAGGCCGACGGGTGTGGGAGGATGTGTGTTGAGTGGGTGGCTCTGTTGCGTGCGGTGGTTTGTTAGGGTGGGCGGAGACGTTTGGGAGAAACATAATATTAAACACGACGTGAGCTGAGACAATAATAGAAAAAAAATTGAAAAAAAAAACTGCATCTAAAGAAAATATGAAACAATAGAAATTTTATAAGAAAATATAATTTGGATATATAAGATTTTAGGCCTAGGCGGTTGCTATGGTAGTTGTGAATGTATATAGGAGGTGGTTATGTGTTTGGTGGTAGTATAATGAGATAGAGGTGGGGGTTAAGTTGGATAAAAAATATATTTATATGTGCTCTCTTTAATTGTAATATTAATGGTCATTGAGGGGTGTTTTGTGGTGTGAGAAGTGTGTGTGGGTGATTGGTGAGTGTGCGGGGATTTGTTTTTGCTTTAGAATTGATCACTTTGATAGAGTGTGGATATGATTTGATTATCCGGTGTATCTTGTTAAGGTGGGTGGCTGGTGCCCTTGAATAGGGAATAGTTTTTTGTATAAGTGTGTCATTTTATGGGCAATGTAAATAGACGCAGAATATATATACCTAATTTATATGTTTTGGATATTCGTAATGATAAGCCTTTGATAGATTAAATATTAATTCATTGGGAGCATAAAATTAAGTAAGTAAGGTGTAGGTGAGATAATTTTGTTAATTATCTTTTTTTAGGGATGTGGGGGTGGGACCTTTATTGTGTTAAGCCCGTGCGGGGGTGGGGTGGTTGTGGTGGGTTGTGGTGGGGGGGTGTGGGGGGGTGGGGGGGTGGGTTGGGTGGGTGGTTGTGTGGGTGGGGTGTGGTGGGGGGTGGGTGGTTTGTGGGTTGGTTGGTGGTGGTGGGGTGGGGGTGGGGGTGGGTGGGTGGGTGTGTTGGGGGTGTGTGGGTGGGGTGGTGGTGTGGGGGTGGGTGTGGGGGGTGGGGGGGGGGTGGGGTGGGGTGGGTGGGGGGTGGTGGTGTGTGGGGTGGTTGGTGGGGGTGTGGGGGGGGTGGTTGGGTGGGGGGGTGTGTTGGTGGGGGGGGTGGTGGGGTGGTGTTGTGTGGTGGGGGGTGGGTGGGTGGGGTGGTGGGGTGGTGGTGGGTTGGGTGTGGGTGGGGTGGGGGGGTGTGTGGGGGGTGGTGGGGTGGGGGGTGGGGTGGGGGTGGGGTTGGGTGGGGTTTGGGTGGTGGGGGGGTGGTGTGGATTCCGAGGTTAGGGGTAGGGGGTGGGGTTTGTGTGGGTGGGGGTCGTGTTGGGGGTGGGGGGTTGGTGGGTGGTGGGTTGGGGTGTGGGTTGGTAGGGGGAGGGGGTGGGGGGTGTGGTGTGGGGGGGGGGTGGTGGGGGGGTTGGTGGTGGGTTTGGTGTGTGGGGGGGGGGGGTGTGTGGTGTTGGGGGGGGGTGTAGTGGGGTAGTGGTGGGAGTTGGGGGGGTGTATGGGTGGGGGGGGTGGTGGTGGGTGGGGTGGGTGGTGGTAGGTTGGGTGGGGGTGTTTGGTCTGGGGTCTGTTTGGTATGGTTATAATTGAAGCTGCAAAAATGTTATTTAAATTAAAAAAAATACATGTAAAAATAAAACATAAAAAGATTAATAATAAAAATATTGTAACGAAAAAGCATAAAACACACCGCATCATAAATTTTGTTGAAAATTAATATAAATTAGTAAGTAACCTTAAAATATACAAAACAAATAAGCCGACTATATGTTATTTTAGTGCCACTAATGGTGTCCACTCAGTGTTTTTTGTGTATTTTGTGCGTGATTTTGTGTTTTAATGCATTGTGTTTTTTTGTAATGAGGTGTGGCGGGACCTGTGTCGCGTCTTTGTTGGTATTGAGGTGGATTGGAGTATTGGTTCCTGTATATATTGTTTATATAATCGTGTCATCAAATATGCTGCAAAAGCAAAAAAAAAAAAGCTGAAAAACCTACACAAAATCCAACTATGAGAGCAAACTAAGGGACAAGACCATTATATTGTAGAAAAGAAAGATTTTAAAATCTGCCGGTTTTTCTTAGAGTTGATGCGTTAGCTATGTGTAGTTGATTGTTATGATGATTATTGATTTCAGTTGATGGTGTAAGACGTGTTCTTTCTCTGGAATATTAAGCATGTGTTATGATTGGGTATTTTTTGGTGTGGGAAAGGGTGGGATGGTTAAGGTTGTGTGGGTGTGGGAGGGTCTGGTGGGGCGGATGTGTGGTGGTGGGTTTTTGGTGGGGGTTGGGGGGTAGGCGATTCGGGGGATTTTTATTTATGTGTGGGGTGGGTATGGGTGTAGTCGGGATATGGGGTCGTGATTGGGTATGGGTATTTTTGAGTTTTAATGTGGGTGTAGGGTTCTTAGTTGGTATTGGAATTTGTATGTTGTGTCAAGGATAGGGGGTATGTATTTAATTGTTTTTTTATCATTGTTTATTTTTGTATGAGTTGTCTGCTTTTGTGCTTGATATGGTGTTTGTATGATAATGTATTTTGTATGCCTGTATGTTGTGGGTTGGATTATAGTTTTGAGTATATATTGAATATTGGATACGATAAAATGTATTTGTGTGTTATGTGTATAATATGATTGTTATAAGAACAATTTAAGTATGTTTTATGCCACAATAGAAATAAATGTTTTTTTAATTTATTGTGATGACCTTTTTTAAGCATATTGAGAAAGAGATTGATGCGTAACGCACAGCTTAATACCAGTCAATTATAACATATATTCTTATTCATCATTTATCATCTAATAATTAAAGTCTCAATGAAATTAAGTGAAGAGAAGATGAGGAAAAGGGATGATAGAAAGAGGAGAGAAGGAGAGACAGAACGATTAGAGACGACAAATATGAAATACTGAGACGCACATGTTGAGGAGACAGAAGATGAGGAAGAGGGACGCATCGAGGAGGAAGAAAGGAGAGAAGCGAGATGAGGAGAGAGAAGGTAGTTTAAGAGGAAGGAGAGAATGTAGAGAGAGGAAATACACAAAACGCTAATTTAGTAAGTGAAAATAGAAGATCTAAAAAGAAGTGAGATAATTTTTGGGAAAGTTACAAAATTTAATGGAAGATGGGTGAATAGGTAAAGAAAAGAAATAAGTAGAATAAAAGATAATTGAGAATCGCAGAAATAATATATAGATAATAATATGATATAGAAGTAAGAGTAAAATAGAGTTGTCGTAGTGAGATAATAGTAAAAGGAACAAAATAAAATAAAATATCAGAAGATAGTGATAGAGAGACGACGCACGAAAGAGAAAGAAGAAACGAACGACTAATATTAAGTGAATATGTATTAATAAATTTTATTAAAAATAAATAATATATTATAAAAATAATATCAGTAATAAATTTATATTGGAATATTGAAAGAAAAAAAAATAAGAAAAAGATATTGATTGGGGCGGCAGAGGGGGAAAAGTTTATTTAGATTAAGAATATGTATTGAAAAAAAGAAAAAATGATGAATAAGTATGAAGCATTAAAAAACATATAATCATAGTATAGAAAATATAGGTGAGATATAACAAGGTGGTCGGGGACTTAGAATTGTGATTTTTATAAAAGGAGCTTCCTATGATCTCAATAAAAAATTGCCATACAAATATAAGAGTTTCTAAACGAGACAACTGATGAAATGTAATATGAAATGTTTACGAATTATCAAATGAGAATAAATGGTTATAAATTACCTTATCAGTTTGGACAACTTACTGTGCAAACCAATAATTACATGATTTTGAGAGGAGAAAACTCGTGTAAAATAGTAGCATACCTATTTCAGCATAAACTGGTTCTCCTTTTTAATAACAGTATCCTAATAGATAATTGTCTCCTCTCTGAACTCAGTTACATGCTCGGGAAAAAAATGCACTTTCTGGTAGTATATATGAAGTGAATAAAGAGAATAGAAAGAGAGTATATGTCAGATGCGAAAAACCACTGTGATAGTGAGTTTTTTGATGTGTTTACAAACAGCAGAAACACATACGTAGAATTTATATCGCTACTAGAACACAACCCCACATAACACAGAATCATACACAAGAGCGTGTGTACAAGCCTAAGCATGCCTAGAGATGATACTATTGGGCGATATACACCAGCCTGACTGTCACTTACTAATAAAAACACACTCAACTCTATTGTATAAACTAATCCGCACCGACATGTCGCGCTGCTAATACTGTATATGATATGTCCACCTCATAAAAACAAAAAATCAAGATACCTCGTACAAACATGTATGGTAATGTGCTCTCGCTTGATATTCATCCTCGGCACATCGCATGTATCTGCCACATATCCCGGTACCCCACACACAGAAAAACTCGTACCTCCTACGGTTATAATGTGAGAACAAACCAACATAATCCAATCAAAGGCACCCCCATGTCTCATCTCTCAAACAGTGCCCAACCCGCGCCCCAGTAGTCTCTTATATAGAACGCTCGAGAGATCCCGCGACACGACGTCACTCATACTGTACACTGTGTAAATAGTGACACAAGACGTCAATAATCTCACTCTGCTAAACCCTGACAAAACAAGCACACTCTTTGAAGTTAATATATATCACTGTATTACAACAAATTCTCAAACAATCTATATAGTATTGTATCGTACCTCCCGTCAAAGTCAGTCTGTAGCATCATGTCTTTTCACTGCTCTCTCCCCCACCTTACACTTATGTAAATTGCTCTGCCGCCCTCTATCTATACATGTGATATATAATACCATTAACACCGTCGAAACTCTCCCTTCACTCCGCGTCAGGCCAATATGGACCCAACAGAAAAAGGCTCATAAAGTGAGAGAGACGTATAAGTGAGCAAGCCTATTTAAAGGACTAAAACGCAACATAGGTTCTAATGAGAGAATGATTAAGAATTTTTCTACAGAAAAGGGACATATTACTACGGTTTGGCAATTACTATAAGGTAGCTACAATGAGAAACAGAAAACAAAAATTTTAGCATTCCTAATTACAAACGGTTCAATTTAAAACAATGCATAATAGATAATTGTCCCTCTCCGAATACCTCTCTAGTTCATGCGGAAAAAATGCCTTCCGTGAGCAATGAAGGTGAAAGATTAAAGTGGTAACTGAGAAAAATCCTTATATTTTAAAGAAAATAAATTATTTTTTTTACATTTTAGGGAAAATTCGGCGCATAAGTGAAATTGATAAACTAGGAAGTCTAGTATTTATAAATGATTAATTACCATTATTATTTATGTTTAGTTCCTTAAAGAACTTAACTGTTTTTCTCATATGCTAATCGGGCTCATGACGTCACGCCTTGAACACGTGCCGTGATCTACATTTGGCGTACGATGTCATTCACGCATGCCCAGTGCTGTTAGCCAATAGCTTGTTTTCTTTGGAAGTAAATATTGAAGAAATGAGATAGATTTTTTCCCATCCCATGGTCCGTCCGTCTTGGCGATTTCGTCAAGACGGAAATCCGTCCTGAGACGGAAGGTCTTGCATCCATGGTACTCATATTGCAATTTTCGGGCTTTTTCGGCATGGGCCCGCTTTGACAAACCCTGGCTCTTAGACTAAGACCCTATGCTTCAATTGAAGTTTAACTCCTGGAATATATCGCAGGAATAGAATGATTTATCATCAGCAATCTTACCTTGGAGGTTCTTCTTCACTACTTGCAGGGGGGCGCTTGGACGGTCCAACGACAGCTGGACGACTGTTATCGGTCCCACTTGAAGCTCCCTGGAATATAAGGAACACAAGGTTCTTAGGTAAAACAATAGATCTGCAACTAACCAATCAAATATATCAGGGTTAGAGGATCTTCAACAGCGAAGAGAAAGTGTAGAGACTTTTTGTGGATGAAATTTAAAGTGCACTCGCTTTCAGGGTTTGAAAGATCCCGATTTTTTTTTTTTGAAAAAGACCAGCCCCCCTAGGTTTTTGATCAAAAACCCAGGTGTTTATGAAAAATCCGTGCTTCTTCAAGAATCATTTTAATATCATTCCTTATTCAAACATTGTACAACGACTTATACATTTCATAGAATCGGGGAGTCCTGTGAGGAGGTTACTGTGACCTCTAAAAAACTTCTTCGACAAATTTGGAAAATGCATCACTATATTGAATTTTTAAAGTTGATATATTTTAAATTAATACTGAATAGGGAATTTTTGTTATTACTTTTTTGATCTTTTAAATATTAAAAAAAAATTAAAAGAGAAAGGACGATGATGACAATTTCTGGACCAGGTACTGACCGAGACTAAATATTATAACAAACTAAATATTATAACTACTAGCGTTACCCGCCACGGCTTCGCCCGTGGTAAAATTTAAAGGATTTTCGCTGCTACCGCTGTATTCATAATTAACGAATTTCAAAAATAAGTACAGCAAATATAATGTTAAATTTAGATGTAATGTTACCATTGTTTATTAGAAAAATCAAAGACATTTGCCTTGGATTTGTGCGCCAGTTTTCTGGCAATAAACTTTTTCAGTGGCTTGAAGCTGAGTTAAAAATTGATATTTCTTGACAGTTAAACTATGTTAATACTACTTGATAGCAGTAGTTTACATAAACTGTTCATGAATTTGGCATAGCGTTAAATCCACGGCTGAACATTTGAGATCAAGTCATGACTTGAACAATGGTGAGTCATGGAAATTTCATGGAACACTGTTTGTACTTGTTTGTTCGTATGTGGTTCTTTTAACTTTCAATGAGTTTAGCATATCTGCTTGGCAGCAGCAGAATACTTATATGAGGCTTTTAAATTGGAGTATTACTGGAAAAAATCCGTACGCTGTGACATGTAGATGAGCATTTTCATAACTGTAGAGACAATATGACATTTTCTTGTACGTTGGTTAGCGATATGTATCGCTTGAGCGACACATCTTGACAGAAACATAATTAAAAAAAGTTGGTTCTCTATTTAACCACTCTCAAGGGACGAAAAAAATTGCCCTTAAGTAGAAAATATGTTTTAATAGAAAATTTTGAAAAACTTTACAGTGGAATGTCTGGGACCAAGTCTTTAAATAGAGATAGTCGTTAAATAAAGCATTGTTAAACACAGAACCAGCTGTACAGCTAAATGGTGCAAAATAATTGTGATTAAAAACTGCTGGAATAATGATTTTTAATTAAAAAAAAATAAGTGGAGTTATTGACGTGCAGAATAAGTACACTAACTGCATTTTCACAAATTAAACATAAGTAGTAAGATATGAGTAAAAATTAAAGTCAGAGAACAACAACAAATGAGTGGCAAAATGTTTTAAAAAATAAATTTTATTGAATGACCACCCTGACCTGAATTAAAATGGTTTTGAGAGCAAGACTCTTCACAATAACTATTTTAGAGAATTGAAACAGTCAAAAATTACTATTTTTTGATATGTACACAAAGTTAAGATGGCTTCGTAGCTCTAGATTCTAAGGAGTTTCTGTAAGCTCCTGATGATTATTTGAAAATAGTTTCCTTTTGTCAGAGCAATTCTTGACTTGAATCATGCAAATCCATAAACACAAAAAAAACAGATTTGTACTTGTCAATTGCATTTCTTTACTCTATCAGGGGGTTTTGCACATCTGATGTGCAGCTGCGGAATATGTAATGAGACTCATTAGTTAAGAATATAGCATGACAAAATCTAAAAGTTGTGAAATTGAAGATGAGAATTGTCATAAGTTTAAAAATTAAAAGTTATTTTTTTCTTATTTTGCAAAATGGTTAAAATTCATCTTAATGTTGCAAAGGAATTTGAATTAAAACCAGCAGGGGAAAACATTTTTGAATAAAGAAACTTATGTGAAGCTGTCAGTCTGCAAAAGATTCACTGCAAATACTTCACTTGATTGCAATACTTCATTTGCAAATTAAACACCAGTAGTATGAGAAAAGTTTAAAGACAAAAAACAATGACAGATAAGTAGTGCAAGAGAAATTTTTACCAATAAAGAAAAGTATGTGGATCTATTGGCAGTCAAAAGAATGATGTTTACTTCATTTACACAAATTAAATGTGGATGTAAGCAAACTCAAAGTACAGACAACAGTGACAGGTTTTTAGCCCCCCCCCCCCTTCCCTGTTGTTAAATGGATTTGGGTGAAAGATTTTTCCCAAAGCTCTTCTAATCCGCTGAAGCAGTGTCGAAAATTGCTTTTTTTTTTATAAATGCAAACTTTGCACACATTTCATGCCCCCCCCCCTCTCTGTATGAAAATGGATTTTGGAGCAAGATTTTTGGTAAAATCTACGGTTGGCTGGAACAGAGTCAACAATTGATCTTTCTTGAAATGCAAACAAAGTCATTACTGAGTCATGTACTTTCCTTTAACTGGAGATGAAAATAGTGAATAGTTCCATCAGCAACTGATTATTTGTGAGTAGCGACCTTTGGTTAAGCAATTCTTGATTTCAATGATTTTGAACCATGGAGATAAAAAAAACACCACCCATTTGTACTTGTCGATTCTTATGTGTTTCTTCAAACTTTCAGTGGGTTTAGCATATCTACTGGGCAGCACCAGAATACTTGACAGGCTTTTTTGGTAGGAGTATTACATAACACAAAATCCATAAGTTTGGCACAAAAAGGCGATTTCTTAGACACAATTTGGTTTTCAAATGGAGGGGGAGGGGATATAAACACATCTTGGCAGAAATATAACTGGAAAAATTTTCTTTACATTACAAAAAAGTGGGAGACAAAACCTGCAAGGGAAAATAAATTTGAACAAAGAAAGTTAACAAAAGCTATTGATATCCAACAGTATACTTACCGCAGCTGCGCAAATTAAGCATCAGTACAAAGGAGCAAATAAGATAGTCAGATAACAAACAGGTAAGTGGCGAGATGCTTCAAAAAAAAAAAAAAAAAACTTATAATTGCTTGACTCTTTGCCCTTTCCCACTTTTATGTGTTAAAGTGGATTTCGGAGCAAGATTTTTTGAAAAAACTCATGTAGTGTGTCAGAGCAGAGTCAAAAATTGATATTTCTTGAACTGTAGACGTAGTTACTACGGTTTTGTAGCTGTAAATTCTACCGAGTTTCTGTAAACTCGTGCTGGATTTGGCTAATAGTTAGCTCAGCAGCTGATTTTTTGAGAGTAGCGATTTTTGGTTAAGCAATTCTTGATTTCAATGTTTCTGAGCTATGGAAGCTATGGAGCTAAAAATAACACCCATTTGTACTTGTCGATTCTTATGTGTTTCTTCAAACTTTCAGTGGGTTTAGCATATCTGCTGGACAGCACCAGAATACTTGACTGAGACTGTTTGGTAGGAGTATTATATGATACAAAATCCATAAGTTTGTACCACAAAAGGCGATTACTCAGTTTTTTTAGAAAGTATGATATTTTCTTCGAAAATTGTTTTCGACATGTAATGGCTTCAGAAAATTAACACATCTCGGCAGAAATAAAATTTGAAAATTGATTTAATTGTTGGAGAGTTTGGAACAAAATCTGCAGGGGAAAATGTTTTTCAACAAAGAAAATTAAGTGGAGCTATTGACGTCCAAAAGAAGTAAACTAAATTCAGTTTCACAAACTAAACATTAGTTAGTATATTATAAGCAAAAATGAAAATGGCAGAACAATGTCAATTAAGTGTCGAGATGTTGATAAAAAACAAACTTAATTTCAATTTCCCGCTCCCCCTTCCGTACTAAAATTGTTTTTCGGAGTGAAAGATTTTTGCCAAAACTCTTGTAGTGAGTTGGAGCAGAGTCAAAAGATGGATATTTCATGAAATTTAAACAAATTTAAAATGCTTCGTACCCGTAGATTCTTGCAAATTCTGTCAGCAGCTGAATAATTAAGAACATGGGCTTTTAGTTAAGCAATTTCTGATTAGAATGACTCTGGATAGTAGAGACTAAAATAACATTAATTTGTACATGTGTATGCTCATGCCTTCATCAAACATTCCATGGGTTTCGCATATTCGCTGGGCAACAGCAAAATACTTGAAAAACACTTTTTAGTTGCATCATTAGATAACACAATTTGGTTTTTAAATTGAGGGGGAGATATAAATCTTGGCAGAAATATAACTGGAAAAATTTGTTTTACATTACAAAAAAGTCGGGGACAAAAACTTCAAGGGAAAATAATTTTAAACAAAGAAAGTTCACAAAAGCTATTGATATCCAAAAGTATACTTACCGCAGTTGCGCAAATTAAGCATCAGTAAAAAAAAAGCAAATAAGATAGTCAGATAACAAACAGGTGAGTGGCGAGATGGTTCAAAAAAAAAAAAAAAACATCTAATTGCTTGACTCTTCGCCTTTTCCCACTTTTATGTGTTAAAGTGGATTTCGGAGCAAGATTTTCTGGCCATATCATAACCATAAAATACACAGATGGCGAGAAAACCTTTCCCCAGTGCAGGGCCGCCGTTTGGGGGGGGGAATACTGGACCTCTAGTACCGGGCCCGGAGCTTTGGGGGGCCCGTAAGGTTATGAACATGTTTTTCCACTAATAGTGTCAATAATTTCATCAAAAAAAATCTCGCTTTCCATTGCCGATTCTCAATATGAAACAATTGCTAGTACAAACACTAATGAATGAAACACGCTTGCGCAAAGGAAAATGTACCGCCTTTTAAAATCATTTGGCGATACAAATAACCTGAAACTAAAATCAGACGCACACTTTCTTAACTAAAAAAAAAGTTTTTCGGGAAAAAAAATTGCTGCTTTCTTTTTTTTTTACAACTGCAAATGTGCTGAAACGATGGCATGAAAATATGCAATTTGGGGGGGGGGCTTCATGGGTGGCCCGGCATTAAAATCGGTACCGGGCCCCATTGCTGATAGCCCTGCCCCAGTGTACCAAATGCCACCAGCACCGAGCTTCCCCCAAACACATTTTGGACTGTCTCGGAATTTCCAGAGAGGATATTTACTCGTCTCCTCTGCTGGTTGCGGACTTCTTCAGGGTCAATGGTTTATTTGAGCTGGTCGGACTACGTCAGACCAGTTGGCAGATAAGAAGAAGAAGTAGGAGTATTACATGACACAAAATCAAAAATATAGACACATCTTGGCATTAAAAATTGATTTTAATGATGCAAGAGAGCTTGGAATGATAGCTGCAGGGGAAAATGTTTTTCAATAAAGAAAACTGAGTGGAGCTACTGACGTCTAAAAGAAGAATACTTATTATGTATGTTGAACAAATTAAACATCAGTAGATATAAGCAAAATTCAGTGTCAGAACAGCTACAGGAAAGCGGCGATACATTATAAAAATATGACTGTACTTTTCTGAATAAGATTGTAGGATATTTTCTCCTGAAATGTTTTTTGTCCATGCGTAGATTTAGCGACATATCTTGACAGAAACATAACTTGAATATTGATCCTAATGTGGCAAAATAACTTTGTTTTAAAATTGCAATTTACAGTCAGAGAAGCATAGGTAAGTGGCAAAACAAATAAAAAAACAAACTTAACATTATGACCTCCCTCCAATTTTAAAAATTAATTTCGATGAGAGTTTTTTTGCAATATCTTTTTTTAGTGGGTAGAAGCCAAATTGAAATTAAATGTTTTCTAATTTTTGGAAATGTTAAAGGAATGAACACTGCTTCATAGTCTTAGTTAAAACCTGTTAGGCAAAATGTTAATAAATAAGTACACAAAAGAAGAAATTTAAATTTTTTAGATTCTTATGCTTGAAGGGCCTCAGGTTAAACGACATTAACTGTCTTCCCTTCAGGAGCAAAAATATACAGATTATTTTTACTTCCCATTCTTGAGCAGCCAACGTACAACTGTCCATGTGAAAAACGTGGACTTTCCAGATCGAGACCTACTACTTTTAAAGATTGCCCTTGGGATTTATTAATGCTGATGGCAAAACTTAAACGAATAGGAAATTGCAATTATTTGAATTCAAAAGGAACATCAGATGGAATAATTGGAATTCGAGGAATCTTCCTTTCCTTTCGCACATCCAGTAATAATAGTGGCTTCAATGATATTCTGTGACATTTTTTTAACAGTAAGTCTTGTACCATTACAGAGTGAAGAAGGATCTAAATTTCTTAGTAGCATAGTTGGTGCTCCAACTTTTAATTCCAAAATGTGAGATGGAACTCCTGAAATTTCTAAAGAATTTAAAAACTCTGTTGGGTAATTAACTGCTTCATCAATGTTACAAACTGTGTCAACTGATTTGTAGATTTGAGAAGAACCAGGTAATCGATATAGCAGCTGCTTATTTGTAACATCGACAGCATCATTTTTTGGAGCAAGAATAGCTCTTTGACGCAACCAGTTCTCTTCCATATAATGCCTTACTATGTTTGGAAACACAGCTCCCAAAAGATCCTGTCTTGAGGCAACAGCAGTTCCAATTCGATCAAGAGAAATAATTCCACCTTGATTTTCTGCCTCCAAGGCTTCATTTCCAAGTTGAAGTAAATCATCAGCAAATGACTGCACATTAGAATTCCCTGTTAAATAAACTCTCATATGTGTTTTCAATTTTAATCTTTTAATTCCATTCCAAATGTAAGAAGATTTAATACATGCATGCATTTCATCAGCTCTTGTTCCACGCTGAATAACTGGTAGAGTTTGGCGAAAATCACCAGCCAGTAATAAAGTTATACCACCCATAATGCTATTATTGCAACGAAAGTCTTGTAGTGTACGATCAAGAGCTTTAAATGCAAACTTACGTGACATGGTGCATTCATCCCAAACTATAAGACTGCACTGAAAAGCATGCGTGCCATTAAATACAGTATTTCCTGCTAACTATAGCAGATATGCCACCAATTACATTAGATGTGCTATGGACTGCGGCAGATGTGCCTCCAATCGTAAGCAATCGCGTTGTTTGCCGAGCATTTATTTCGCCATTCACTATATTAACTGTAGCATTAAGTGTAGTGGGGGTACTAACCACAGCAGGTATGCTATTAATTACATCAGAAGTGCTAGCGACTGTAGCAGTGCCACCAATCTGGAGTAATCGTGTTGTTTGACATGTAATTCTTTTATGCTCAAGTCTTATTTCTTTCTGTAAGGATGTTTCTTGGTTAATTTTTTGCTGCCAAAGTTCTCGTTGATGTAAATTAATTGGTTGATTTCTATAAGATAAATTTAAAGATTAACCAATCAAAAAATTTAATTCGAAAATTGTTTGGATTGATCATCATAACAACGACATCGTCGGATTGCCACAAGGTGGCGCTCAAAGTGGAGCCAATGTCGCCCGTATTGAGGCAAATGTAGAAGGCATTTAGTATTTAAGAGTCGTTGCTTCAACACCACTCTGGTTCATCAAGGGCAGAAAATTAGCGAGCAATTTATATTGTCTACAGACTCATAGTATCTTCGGCGAAGACTTCATCGTTTTGTAATCGCGACACAAAGAAAATGTGATCTGTGTTTTCATATGAAAGTCAGGATTGCAATTAATATAACTGCTTATAAAAATATTTCTTTTGAAAGTGATGTATCG
The DNA here is from genome assembly GCA_038373865.1 of Uloborus plumipes. NCBI lineage: Eukaryota > Metazoa > Arthropoda > Arachnida > Araneae > Uloboridae > Uloborus > Uloborus plumipes. Next base: position 31,319 of record JAXGGA010006564.1, read on the forward strand.
TAATTAATGCTTACTTAATTATGTATTGCAGATTTTGGGATTTTAAAGAAAACAGATAATTATTTTCATTTTAGGTGCGTTTTAAGAATTAGACAATTTCAATTTCAGGTCTTGGTCTTTTTTCGTTTTCTGTAAATTATAAGTGCTTAAAACTAATATTTATCATCAGAACCCATCTGTTCTTCAGAATATAATGCAATTAATAAAACAATAATAGTAGATTTGCTCAAAAAAAATCCCAAGTGCTTGTTAAATCGAAACATTATTTTCCTTTTGAATTTGCAAATCAACAGCATATTAAAGGCAGACCTTTTGAATTCAATTGCTTTATAACTGCTTTATTTGTTGGCTGTTCCCGAAAAAAAAATGTTATTTTCCATAAATTTCAAGAATCTTTTCGAAGACAAATAGCACGATTCAGCTCTTTTGAAATATGAAATGAATTGATTTTATTCTATTGAACATAAAGGCATATCAGGTACGTAAACATTCACAGTGCTGCAGACACATCTTTGCTGTTTAATATACATCTCTAAAACTATTTTAAAACTATAAAAACTGACTATTAGAGTCGTTTCAACTGAAAATCATATATTCGCTATATAACTTCTCGATCATAATAAGTGTTCTCTGCTTCAAAAACAAAATTTATAGTTTATATCAAAGTTACATTTGCTATAAAACTTCAACCTAAATATTTGGTTTTTAATACGTTTCAAATTCAAGCTATATTGATTATCACTTACATCGTGCTAAATTTTCAAGAAATACAGCATTCAAGTTTATTTTAAAGTAGCTCAGAAAAAATTTCTGACTTCAATTTATTTCTCATTTTCGACTTTTCTTAAATGTTTAAAATCGCATTGTGCAACGAATGAGAAGTTTATTTTCAGGTACATCAATCAAACTGTATGTAGAGTTTTCAATAAATACTATTTGTTGTTTACAGGTCTTTTAGTTCTATGCAATTCTAAATGCTTGTTGATGTTTCGTTGTTGTTGTTTCGGAAACAACAGGAGCCCGAGTAGACATATCTACTCGATTTAAGGCGGAATATGTACGGCTTCCGTTTTTACGAGCACCACTAAGGTGGAAGTCCGATTTCTCAACACACATGCCATAAGACCCGTTTATAGGGTATAGGGTTTATAGGGCATTCAGAGAATCACACAGAGGAAGGAAAAGGACAGGAGCGAGTGAAAGTACATCCATGCCTGAGTCAGGATTCGAAACCGGGGCAGCCGCATCACGGTCAGACTCCTTTGACCACTAGACAAGATGGCCGGCAAAGCTAGTCATACTATATTGTTGTTTATACATGTATTTTAATTACATATGATAGAATCGAACCCCTAACTACAAACTTACCGCGTACAAAGCAAAGCATGAGCATTTGACCACTGGGCCGGTTAAGGCACTGAAAATGCTTAAAAATTTGTATTGTAATTAGACCTTAAATACATTCTAAAGTTAAAGAACGCGCACCTTTGCATGATTTCACTAGACGGATTCAATATAAATAGCGTTTAAGAGCTCGCATACTTTTGATTCTGATTTACGATGCTACGTACAATTACGATAAGCTGCGTACTTAGGGACTGATAGTTGTACTTGGAAATAAAAGCAATGTGATAGGTGAGAGACAACTGCTGCACAGGCCAAGGTTGCCTGTACAGCAGCTATTGAAAAAATATTGATAGATATTTTGAAAAAAAATAGGAAGAGCTCTTGTCTACTTTATTTTGCCGCTCTGGACTGATCGGTAAGGCATTAACTCGTAACTGAAGAGTCGTGAGCTCGATGCCCACCCATCGAAGACCCTTCGTGTTCGCCATTGATGGCTGATGCACGTTAAATGTCTCATAGCCAAAATGTCCTCCAAGTTTTCATTTTAAAGCAATACATCTTAGGATGCTAGATCAGGAGTTGGTCGACTTCTGGTTTGAATCGAAAACACAACGTTGTTCAATCATATTTTGCAAAACACTAAGAATATGCAATTACATTAAAATTGCTTGAGTTGTGTATGCAATGAAAATGCTTAAAAATCGCATTTTTTTGCAAAATACAAACTCTTCGCCAAAAAACTAATTTCTTTGTAAAAAGAAGTTTAACGAATTGTTTCATTAAAAATTATGCATAAAATCTAGCCAATATAAAAGAAAAATATGAGAAAAAAGCTTAAACGGCAAGTATGCTCGATGCTGCTATCATAAAAATGCAGAACGTTGATAAATTATGTGAAGCAATACACCTTAAATAAACTATTTTTTTAATAATGCTTTAAAAAGAATTATTTTATTATTTTGTTCTTTTTTTCCAGTTTCTCTCTTGGCAAAATATCTAGGCGGAAAAGTGATGTCTGAAAAATGCAGCTCTTACAATATTTCATCTGAGGATATTTTTTATTCATCGTTATAAAAACTGCAAAAAAAGGTTTTATATCAGTGCTTAAGTTAAACGCAGCGTTTATATTCGTGGTAGATGTTTGTCATGTGACTATCTTTCGTTAAAACTTCTCCAGCATTTTTTGCAGCTGTTAAAGTTTTTGTAGTCTTCTTTATTTTGACCGTTATTCCCTTGTTATCATTTCTGGTTTTTTAGACTATTTTGCTGAAACAGCACAAAAAAAATTTTGCGAAATTTATTAAAACATTTATTTTCTCGTGTCAAGATTTTAGCAAATTCACTATTTTTTTCCATAATAAGACTTTTCCTCTTTATTCACTAAATGTATAGAATTTGTAAATCACTTTAGGATTCATTTTTGTAATTCAATCAAACTTGCACTTTTCCATTAAAGGAACGTAACTCGGTTTGGGACTTGTTTATTTTTTACTTTAGCGACAATAAAAAACTTAAATTAAGTGATTGGAAATATATGTTTTACTGTTAAAACTACAGGTGTCACAGGACACCTTTATGGATGAAAAGTTGTAGTACCAGCAGCACCCCCTGACGAGTGCTACTTGACTCCCTATGGCACCCTTCAATGTACTATTTGGCTCCACGTGGCATCCTATGGGTGTCTTATGGCACCCCATGAGTGACCCATGGCACCCTAAGGAGCAAAATGGTACCTTCAAGGGTACCATAAAGTTTCAAGTGTCACACTTCAGGGGGTGCCACTGGTGCTACAACGTTTCACATTTAAAAGTGCCGTGTACAACCTGTAGTTTTAACAGTGTAATATATAAGTACATGGAAACCCTGGGATATAGAAACCGAAGTTGTTAAATGCCGTTCCTTCAGGGACTCCTTTCCCGCAATTTTTCAAGTGTTTTTTCCCGCAATTTTCAACAACATTTAACCGAAGTTGTTAAGTGCCGCTCCTTCAGGGACTCTTTTCCCGCAATTTTTTGACTTTGAAGTTCAAAAACGAAAATTTTAGATGGTTTGCGATGATACTATGAGAAGTCGTTGGGATTCGGGGTTCTGATCTGGATTTTTTTCGAAATTGAAGACCGAAACATGTGTAATAAACATGTGGTAAAACAAAGTGGAAGGGGGCGAGTAGAAAAAAAAACAATCGCCCCTCCCTTGGAACATTTCTAGATCCGCCCTTGCCGCTAAGAAACTTTTTTTCGCAATAACTATTAATAAATTAAAATCACGAAAAGTTTGAAATGCATGTAATTGGAGTACACTTTGAAACGAATGCTATTGTTGAAAATTCGAGTAAAAACTAGAAAAACACCCCAATTAAAAATTAAGACCTTAGTTAGCACCTACCTTCCTTCAAATTTTTTTATATTTGGTTCATTTCAGTTGACAGTTTGTGAGAATGATTAATATTTCTGAAAATATTCCGGTTCCCGAGCCCGAATAGACACATTTACCCGATTTAGAGCGGAATTGGTATGGCTTCCGTTTTTAGCCGCACCATTTTAGTCTAAGAGCCCACGGCGACGGCCAGACCTTCGTCTATATATATAAAGATGACGGTGTTCGTTTGTCTGTTTGTACGTTTGTAACCGCTGGCCAGAAGCCCCCGCAGCACCTACGGACCTGAAACTTGGCTCAAAAATTCGAACGTACCCCGTCCTCGTGCACCTCGAAGCCCAAATTTTTAATTACGAATTAGTTATTTTTAAATTAATTAATTAGTCTCATTTTTGGTGTATCCGCCATAATTGAGGGGGGAAAACCTTCCCCCACCCCAAAACATTATATATCGTTGGAAAGGGTTTTTTTTCTGAAAAAGAAAAGTTTTAGCACGTTTCTATCAGTTAATTAGGACATGAGATATTAATTAATCAAATTTAATCAATTTTCAAGGCCTAACTGTACGCAGAACTGAAACACTAGAGTCATTTTCCTGATCAGCTGCTCTTTTGTCCCTGAAGTTACTTTGTGGTTTAAATTTGCGTATAGATTTAAGCCTTGAAAATTTATTCAATTTGATTAATTAATATCTCCTGTTACTTACTTAACTTTCTGTCTTTTAAATTTATTTGGCGAATTGATTTAAACTTTAACATGACTTTAAGTGGAATTTAAAAGGTTGTGAAGCGCATTTGAACTAAAGGATATAATAATTTTTCTTCAGAGGAGGTTAAAGTGAATTTAAATTTATTAAGTTGACTTCCTCAAAATCCGGTGTTACCGAAAATGTCACAATGGAATTATTGTTAAAAATTTAGGGATGGCTATTCAGTTCCTCTTCGCATTTGGCGTAGTAAAGTTTGGCGACAATCAGGAAATTTACCAAACCTCCCAGCCAGTGAAACACTACTTTCTCCAAATCAAAGAAAAAGAAAACGGTTTGGGAAGGAACAGTAGTTGTTTGCAGTCTAAAGTGTATTTTATTGCATGCTTAAAACATGTATTTAATGCCGCCATCACTAAATTTTTAATAATAATAGTTCCATTCTGACATTTTCTGTAACACCGCTATTCAGTTATTTTTCGTATATTTGGCGTCGTAAATTTTGGCAACAATCGGGAAATTTTCCAAACTTCCAGGCCAGTGAAATCTTGATTATTTGAGGGTCACTGTTAGATTGTAATCACTTCAAAGAGATGGTACGAAAGACATTATATTTCTTTCCTTTTAATGTTCACATTAAAATCATGGAAGAATGGTTGTGGCTGATCTACCTGATACAATCGGTTCCCTATGTTAATAAATTTAGATTTGGCGAGCAATTTTACATTGAACTTACGGTTAAATCGGTAAATTATATTAAATTTCAAGGGCAAAATTGCTGTATTCGTTAAGAGTTTTCGAAAATCTTAGCACTATACAGTTGTGTCATAAGTTCCATTGAAACGTAAAAATTTCGCTAAAAGTAAATAAGTTCGTCACACACACACGAAAAGAAGAAAAAAGTCTTTAAAACTAAAATAATCCTCGCATTGAACACTACAAACTGAAATGGCATTAAAAGTGTCATCAATATATTTTAAAAGGTCGTGGTGCACATTTGAATTAAAGAATATAATAATCTTACTTAAGAGGGTGGAGTGAATTTAAATTTATTCAGTTGAATTTCTTTACATTTTTTGCACGGGCATCGCCGTGCGGGTACTGCTAGTCTAAGAATGGTTGTGGCTGAGCTACCTGATACAATCGGTTCCCTATGTTAATAAATTTAGATTTGGCGACCAATTTTACATTGAAATTACGGTTAAATCGGTGAGTTATATTGAATTTCAAGGGCAATATTGCTGTGTTCGTTGAGAGTTTTCGACAATCTTGGCACTACAGTTGTGTCAGAAATTCCATTGAAACGTAAAAATTTCGCTAAAAATAAATAAGTTCGGCATACATACACACACATACGAAAAGAAGAAAAGTCTTAAGAGTGAGTTAAACTTTATTTAGTTAACTTCCTTTACCTTTATTGCACGGGCATCGCCGTGCGGGTACTGCTAGTCTATATATATAAAGATGACGGTGTTCGTTTGTCTGTTTGTACGTTTGTAACCGCTGGCCAGAAGCCCTCACAGCACCTACAGACCTGAAACTTGGCTCAAAAATTCGAACGTACCCCGCCCTCGTGCACCTCGAAGCCCAAATTTTTAATTTCGAATTAGTTATTTTTAAATTAATTAATTAGTCTCATTTTTGGTGTATCCACCATAATTGAGGGGGAAAACCTTCCCCCACCCCAAAACATTATATATCGTTGGAGAGGGGTTTTTTTTCTGAAAAAGAAAAGTTTTAGCACGTTTCTGTCCGTTAATTAGGACAGGAGATATTAATTAATCAAATTTAGTCAATTTTCAAGGCTTAACTATGTACGCTCAACTATGGTACTAGGTCCATTTTCCTGATCAGCTGCTCTTTTGTCCTTGAAGTTACTTTGTGGTTAAAATTGTGCGTATAGATTTAAGCCTTGAAAATTTATTCAATTTGAATGCTTAATATCTCTTATTTCTTTCTTAATTTTCTGTCTTTTTGATTTATTTGGCGAATTGATTTAAACTTTAACATGACTTTAAGTGGAGTTTAAAAGATGAAGCGCATTTGAACTAAAGGATATAATAATTTTAGTTCAGAGGGGTCGGAGGAAATTTAAATTTATTCAGTTGAATTCCTCAAAATTTGGTGTTACCAAAAATGTCAGAATGGAACTATTATTGTTAAAAAAATAGCGATGGCTATCAGCTACTCTTCGTATTTGGCGTGGTAAAAATTGGCAACAATAGGGATATTTACCAAACCTCCCAGCCAGTGAAACACTTCTTTCTCCAAATTAAAGAAAAAGAAAACGCTCTGTGAAGGAACAGTAGTTGTTTGCAGTCTAAAAAGTATTTTATTGCATGTTTAAAACATGTATATAATGCCGCTAAACATAAATTTTTAATAGTTCCATTCTGACATTTTAGGTAACACCGCTATGAAGTTACTCTTCGTATTTGGCGTCGTAAAGTTTGGCAACAATCTGGAAATTTACCAAACCTGCCAGCCCGGGAAATCTTGCTTATTTGAGGGTTACTGTTATAGATTGTATTCACTTTAAAGAGATGGTGTGAAAGACATTATATTTCTTGCCTTTTAATGTTCACATTAAAATCATGGAAGAATGGTTGAGGTTGAGCTACCTGACACAATCGGTTCCCTATGTTAATAAATTTAAATTTAAATCTGTCCGTTAATTAGGGCAGGAGATATTAATTAATCAAATTTAGTCAATTTTCAAGGCATAACTCTACACAAAAAGGAAACACTAGATCCATTTTCCGAACAAGCTGTTCTTTCTTCCGTGGTTTAAATTTACGTATAGAGTTAAGCCTTGAAAATTTACTGAATTTGAGTGTAGCTCCTGTCTTTTTGATTTATTTGGCGAATTGTTTTAAACTTTAAAAGGACTTTTAGTGCAGTTTAAAAGGTTGTGGATAAAACGGTAAGACTAGAATTTTCTATGCGGTATTAAAAAAAAAACTCAATGCATTTACAGCTTTTAAAATACTATGAGATTTATAGCTGCGATGCCTAATTAGTGAATTTGAGGTGTAATATAAGGATATGTTCTTAAAAATTAAAGTTTTGCTGTGGCCAATAACTCTCACATTGGCCCCCTATGATGAGAACGCTATTGCTAACTCTAAATGTTTAGCAACAAAAAAATCAGATGAAGAATTTAATGTATTAAATAAGCTCATGTCTCTAAAAGACTTCCAAAATATTTTTGGAGGCGAAGTGGACAAGAATTTATCGCCGGACCTTAAACTAGGATTCATCCGATAAAAGCACCGAAATATCAGGAGGAAGTTTCAAATAACACATGACCGTTATACAAAGTTTGGCGCTTTTTTTTTCAGAATGATTTTTCTAAAAACTACTCTACCAATACTGAAATACTGACTGCAATTATAACAACAAATGCAAATCTGACTAATGAAGATAATGTGACAGCAGCAACAGTTGTGATAACTCCTCTGAAAACTCCTATAAATTTGTATACGCCATCTACTTCGGTTAATATGTGCTTTGGGTCCCTTTTCTCGCCAAACACGGATTTCGGTTTTGTCGCCATAGAAACGCCATTTCTGCGTAATGTCTCTCAGAGCTTTCAACTACGCGAGACAACAAGGAAAAACGCGCCAGTTGGCGATTTTTTGAAAATACGCCAAGCAGGGACCCAAAGCGCATTTTCACCAAAATTTCTTAATAGGATAGACAATTGAACCATTCTTTATAATTTCTGAGAGTTACAGAGCAGCTATTGAAAGCAATGAACAAAAAAAGCAGCAAAAAAAGTGAAAAATAAAGAAAAGAAAAGAAAACGGAATGGACAAGCAGCCGTACAGAAAGATGTTTGAATTACAGAAAGATGTTGAATGTTTACATGGCCAATAACTGTATGGTTTCATAGCCAATAACTATGATAAGATGGCCAATTACTATCAATTTGACATTTTTGTTTTTGAGTTGACTTTTTTCTAATAATATATCTGAAAAAATGTTTTCAGACAGTATGAGTAGTAAAATGCATTAATATAGTATCATATGAAGTATTTCTTATTAATGCAGAAATATTTTATTTATTTTTTATTCAAGCATACAAATACGATTTCGCTAAAGTGGCCAATTACTATACCGCTTCAACTATAATAATTTTACTTCAGAGGGTTGGAGTGAATTTAAATTTATTCAGTAGACTTCCTTCCCATTAAAATGCACGGGCATCGCCGTGCGGGTACTGCTAGTTATTTTATAAAAGCTGAAAATGTTTCTGCGCATGGGGGGGTCCCCAGCACTATTAAGAACGATCAGCGAGTATGAAGTTTGGATTGTGGCTACTTAAGGCAGGTACCAGGTACTGAAGGTGTATAAAATAGTACCTCAATTTCATTAAAGTATAAAGCTCAAATTTTTCATATTTTCATCGGGATAGCATTGTAAATCACGGCATTCATTGCCGGACAATTAGTATGGTTTCAACCCCCTGTCAGACACTCCTAAACAAAATATAATTCGGCTTTCGTCATAGTATAAAAGCTGAATTCGATGTATGTTACTTATACATATCTCAACAGCCTGACAGTTTTGATAGTTTTTACATCTAGCCAGACACATTGATTTTTAAGTAAGTTCTAGTAAAATGGAATACTTTGTTTAGTGTTTTGTTGCATGTGCCCCCTTATTCCATTGCCATTTTAAAAACAAGTTGGACTAAATGTTCAAGCATGCGATGGCAATGAAAACGTATTTACATAAGCTAACTGAACAAAACAACTGGAAAAAAATCTTTTTTTATAATTTACCATTTGCTAATTTTATCAACGCTTGACGTTTAAAAATACTTTTTTTAAGTTTTTCATAACATTTATACGTTGCAGCTGATATTCAAAAATACCTTCCGGGAAACTCAAAAACATAAATAAATAAACAAATTTTTGAAATATTCTATGAATCTTTAAATTATCACAGAAAGCTAAAATTTGCCTGAAAACTTGCTTGGAATGTTTGTGACATGGAACGTTATTTTTTCCGTTGAATGCGAAACTTTCAATGTTATAAACAAAGTTTTTATACAGTCTGCAATAAGACATAGTTCTTGGTTTGTATGATACAACTCTGTACCTCAGAACCAGACTAACGTAAGTCCATTTTCGTCATTTTTCGGTTGAGGGGAAAAACGATTGTCGAATACATCGTTTTTCCCCTCTACTGATAAATGACGAAAATGGACTTACGTTAGTCTGATTCTGAGGTACAGAACTTTCCTTACTCTTTTTTTTTTTTTTTTTCAAACTTTATAAAACGTACCTATGAACCTTTGTGCCAGCACCTTTAAACTTTGAAAATTATGAGATACTAAACTAACTTAAAACAATTTATATGTTGATGCACATTTTCAAGAAGTAAAAAATGAGAAAGGGTATTTTTGGTCCTCAGAAATGCATTAGAAAAAACTGCAGTTTCAGAATATTTTTCTGGAGAATTTATATGATTACTGTTAAGTAGATATTTTATTTCGTCAATTTTAATGTTGGTGTTTCTTAAAACTTTCAATTTTTCAAGCATCAAGTTTTAATTGAGACAGAAAAAAAAATTCTCTGAAATCAGAGCTTATTTAAAAATGTCTTATAAATTCGAGCTTATCCAAATACGCTGTAAGTTTTGATTTAAAAAGTTATCAAAAATAAATTTTTCGGAAAAAATATTTCTAGGGTACAGTTTCTTGAGATATATTACTACAGAGAGAAAGTTTAAGCATTTTCTAACTCCTTATTTAAAATTTTTCAACGTTTTTGAAGTATCTAGGCATAGAGCGGAAATTAAACTGTGCACGCTTTTCACGTGAAAAAATTGCATTTCTTTTGACATTTTTACTGAACACTTTCATGCAAAAACTTTTAATTACGAAGTGCTTGAAGTGTGTTTGCACTTTTGAGATTTAAAGAGAAAATGTAAAATAAACCCATCGGACATTTTGCGTATTCAAAAGTATAAATTATTCAACAACTTTTTTGAGTAAAATAGTAGTTTTCCAGAAGTACAAAAAATGACAGAATTCAATTATATATTCAAGTTTCTGGGGTTTTTTTTTTCAAAGGTTTTGACATTTTATAGAAAATGTTTGTAAAAATAAAGTTTTATATTTAGCCGAAAGCGATTGATGTATGTTTGAAATATTATTAGGACTATTTTAATCTATCTAGAAGTAGTTACCAAAAGAAAAAAAATCTAACATGTTAGCACCTAAATATGAGACTTGTTATGAAATGATAAATCAACAGACATATTTTTAATAAGTAGTTTTTATGAGGGAATATTGTTTTAAAAAGTAATTTTTCTATTACTTTTAGTCACTTTTTTTTCTTGTCGATATTTTACCCTAGAGAATTACTCTTTCCCTTTTCTTTATTACTTTAAACGAATAATTATAATATTTTTTACGTTTTAATATAATGAATATTTTTTGTGTTTGATGCTTATACAGGATGATGGAAGAAAAAGAATAAGAGTAAAAAAATACTTAATCATTACCCAGCTCGTAGTGTTTAAAAATAAGATTATTTTTTTAAGAAGGCGTGCTATTGGCGCAGATTTAAGTTGGAATACTTTCGCAAAACTACTATCAAAGTAACCCAGTCCATTTCCAGTTCATCATTTAAAGTGGAATTTCAAATAGTTAGTTCCTTTATTTTGTGATGAAGATTCTAGCATTTTGATTCCTCGACATTTTAATTTCCAAGAACTGTAGTCTGAGCCATGACATCGCTGCGATTACTCGAACTTGGTTATAAATAAAACAAAAGCTATTCTTTGAAGAAAAAAAATTATTTGAGCTAGGCCGACCCTTCGAGTAACATGATGCCAATGTAAAGCAGATGCAAAAAGTTGGTTAAAAAAAAGTAGCCCAAAAACTCCTGTTTGTGATCACGTATTGAGGGAACTTTTTAATTAGTCAAGAAAACAGACTAAATTGTCCATCGAAAAATATTTCATCTCACATAAAAATCATCACTTCCGCTTTATCTGCTTATAAAAATGCATGTAATTCAATTACCGTTTTTATTAATTATTTTATCTAATAACATCATTTACAGGTAAACACATTATTTAGTGACATATTTTTTATAGTAATGTACTCTTTAACGTTTTAATTAAAGGTCAAAAAAACTGCTCTGTAAAAAAAATCAGAATTGATAACTTTTGTATACAGCAGAAAAAAACAGCTTGACAAAAACAAGTATGATGTAATGTTCAAGAATTTCCATAATTAATAACTTTTATTTTACTTTCTTATTTATCCAAAGACAGATTTTTCCTGGAGTTAGAAAAAAATGAGATATTTCAATGGCATTCGTCTTTACCTGACTCGAGTGATATCTTATGCATCTAAAAAAGTACTGGAAAAAATTATTAATTGGCAGACTTTCTAATTTTTTTTAGAAAGGAACGAAACTATCTGCATTTTTTCATTTTATGTTGTGGATTATTTTTTTCTTTTTACTTTCCGTTATGATGGGATAATGAGAAAAGTTATGATTATAACTTTTTGTTATGATAAGGAATACAGACACTCTCTAAAAAAAATACCCCAACAAGGAGGATGACTTTATCACAAATATAAACATTGAAATAAGAGTTTACTACGATATGAAATATAGAAAAAAAGTATGCATCCGTTAGATAGACGCACGTGCATTAGGGTATATCACGAAAAAAAATTTCAAATTGATAAAAAGTTGTCACTGTATTTAGTTACCAAAAAATTCATTTTGAAATTTAAAAATATTTAAGTCTGCCGGCATTACCTTGAAGTTTAAATGTTTTTTTTTTTTTTTTTGCAAAAACGCTGATTTATTTTTTTAATGTATTAATTATGTGTAAAGCAAAAATGATTATTGCAAATATGGACTACTTAAGGAGTAATCTTGCAGTAAAAAATGCATTGGAGCTAAAATTTAACATTTAGGTTTCCAGAAATAGTTATGAAAAATTTCACATTTTCGCTAGTTAGTCATATTTTTAGAATATTTACCTTTCCTGCAGAATGATTATTATTATTGTATTAATAGTACAAACATTGAAGTACAGCACTTTGAAATAGCGACATTGGTCCATTTTTCCACTCAAGTAATTCTTTTGCTTTACTCAGAATTTATACATGATTAATTTTTTTAATTAATCATCGTTTTTACAAAAAACTTGAAACTTCAAAGTAATCCCGGCAGGCCTAAATATTTTTCTATTTCCTTTTTTGTTTCTTTTGATAACTATGTGAATAAAGTGACAACTTTTTATCAACTTGAAGTTTTGAATTTCCAAAAAAAAAAATTGCGTAATACACCCTAACGGAAATATGGCCCGTACGGGAGTGGAGGGGATTTCGTGAGTAATACTGTTGTAGTAGTGAAAATAACTGCGAACGTATTTGATAAGCGTCGTTCTTTGTAAGAGTGGCCCATCTTCATATTTTTAAGTGCGTTTTTGTGTTCGCTACATGGTATCACATTTATTTGATTTTTTTTAGCATAAAAGAGAAGCAACTCACTTTTTCAAGGGCAAATCTAGGGACAAATGAGTGTAGAACACCCCCCCCCCTATCAAACAGTAAGTTTCCGCTCCTATAAGCCGGGTTTAAAGCAGAACCATATATGATACAACATCAGCTCGGCCATATCATTCAGAGACTGCAGTTTCATTCTTATTGGAACTCATCAGTCTGGAATAAGTAATAACAGAGCTAGGTTACCGCCTATTTCTTGATGATCAACTGTAATAAGAACGAAAGTGCAGTGTCTAGATGGTATGACCGAACCTGTGGTGCTACATATGTAATGAGCCACATATTTATTAACAAAAAACGAACGTTTCGATGAAATTATTTTTCCCTTGTGGAGTTTTTTTCTTTCTTTTTTTTCTTCTTTTTTAAGTACTGTTTCAGTTATACATTCTAACGAAATTATTTTGTCGAATCCTTGTACAGCAGAGCAATAAAAAGCATTTCGTTTTTGCACACGTTTCAGAAATTTTAAAGGTTTGGCCGAGAAATGTTCGTGTTTTCTAAATATGTGTGTATTTGTTAATTTTGTTTTTAAAGAATATTTTATAGTGTTGTCATATGGTTTAAACATCTTATATAGTTTATATAAAGCATGTGAGTCGAGAAGACTTAGAAGAAATTACGTCACATAAGGACAGTTAAAGAAAAGTCCAATATTCAACCATAAAGTGATATTTGAAAAGAAATTATTAAACTCGTAACATATTTTATTGAAGATATTGCGTAGATAGGGTGCCTTTATTGAAAATTTTAACGGCATTTCGTATGTTTCTTTGTTGGCAACAATATAAGTACAATACTAAAATGAGTGTATTAACAATCTAGTTCAAAGTTTTTCCTAGTTAATGTTCAAACCAAGTCATTGTTTAAATAAAATAAAATGTGATGAGAGATACTTTTGCGTTTAAATCAAGTTCAAGCAATATTTGAGATTTACGTACAACATTAAAAAAAAAAAAAAAGCTTCAAAAATGCAAGTGCTTCAACAATTAAAGAGCACTTAAACGTTACCAAAATGAGTTTAAATAAGAAGTTCTACTTTTTGTTCTAAAAAAATTATAAATTAAATGTTTATATACCAACAAAGTTTGTTGACATTTTAACCATTTTTCATTTGAAAGAATGACAAAGATATCAACTGAACGTTTCTTTTTAGAAAATTGTCGTGAAAGTCTTTGAAAAAGAAGAATGTATACCGCAACGTTTTTATTTTAAAGGACTGACATTTTGACACTGATATTTCTTGCTTAAAAGCTCTACGACTTATATTGTCACTTAAAGGCTTATGAACGTCAAACGAAGGTGACTTCTAGAAAGGTAAGGTGGAACTGATTGTATTATAAATATTGATCAAGGGGGTCCTTGGTTTGCAATGTATTAATAAGTGTTTTACAAAGGATAAGTGACATAACTGAAAAACGCATCGGTTATATTAAACGCAGTGTCTACGGTTTAAAATAAATGAGTGTCAGACATTAAGATGGCGCTATGTGAAATCAAGAAGCTGGAGCAAACATTTGATAAACATAGTACAGGTCTGCCTCCTCGTTATCAACATGAAACTGCTTGATTACTGTTCGTCCTTAAAACCGCGCCTAGCACTCGGAAAACATTCCACTTAAAAAGTGGGTGATGGGTTTTGAGTGGGAACTTTCCGAATTTTTCAATTTAAAACTTGCATTCGCTATCCTTTTGACACATTCAACTAAACTATGTATTTGAAATTAGCATCGTTCTACTTTGTTTGATACGGCTCAAAATGCTTCTTATTATTCTTCCCCTTATTGTTATCTTACTTATCACCCCTATTTTGGCAAGATCAGGAAAGACCTGACGGATGCGTGAATACGCGGAAGGTTTTACCTAAGAAAATCAGACAGTAGAGCAGACATTCGATAAACATAGTACAGGACTGCCTTCTCGTTACCTACATGAAACTGTTTGATTAGATGGAAACTTTAGAATCCGTAGTGCTGCCAGGTAGGAATAAAAATAGACTGCTATAATTCGCTGTCTTGGCGAGAGAGGTTTTGAATTTCTCGAATTGACACTATTGAAACATGATTGGTTACTGTAATCAATGATCGTCAATGAATTATTGAGCCAGTTGGGTATGTAGAAACAAAGTCACGTAAAAATAAAAATATGTCTTCGGCGAGCTCTAGTCGTGATTCCAGAAAGAAATATTTTTCACTGCATTTAGAACACTGATAGGATAAAAAAGTGGTTCTAATAATCTTCAGAAACTAATACCAAGAGCTATACAGCCGTTTAAGTCCTATCTCGTAGTGATATAGTAAGTATGACCAACTGTAACTGAAATGTTTTGTCATATATATACACCGCCCTCCCCCAATCCTTTCAGAAAATCCCATATTTTGAAATTTAAATCTTAGATTTGGAACGCGCGCGCGATTGCCACTGACAAAAAAATATTGAAGGGACAATTGGAAGAAACATTTTACAAAACATTTTTTACAAGCATTTCAAGTAATTTAGAAATTCTTTCATTCTTAAAAATTCACACATAAAAAAGTTTTTTTCGCAATGCATCGCATCGGGTATCAACTGTTCTCCGAAATGAAACGTTTATAATTGAATTAAATGCATTGCACACTTAGAGGAAATATATTACACAGATTTTTCTTACCGTTCGATTCTAAGATTCAACGCTTTGTCGAAATTCTCGAGACAGGACATTACGAAACGTAGAGCGATATCTCACTCAGTCGTAATCGATGCACTAGAAATCGATATTATTCATCGATGTGCTAAAAGGTATGTGTCCGCCAATAGCAGTGAACAATATTTATGAGTTCTCTCTAACTAGAATACATTTCGACCGTAAAAGTTTCCGCTTTTTGTAAACATTAATTAAAAACGTTAGTGAAGGTAGGGTACGTATTTCTGCAGTATTTTCAGACGCATCAAAATATAAATTATATACAGACTGCTCCCTTTTAACCTGAAAGATCTTGATTTTTGCAGCCGTTCCTTCTATATGCATACTTCCCATTGCAAAAATGCTCAAAATAAGGTGCAGAGTTAAGGTATTAAAAGTTTGAAATAAAATAATACGAATATCAACTTTTTATACTAATCCTAGCTCCCTTAACTTATATTTATTGAAAAAATCTTCATTGGATTCCAACACAAAAAATTTGAAAGATTTGATATTCAAATTGAAAGAGGTATTCGAGTTCAAAGTTTCAAGGGCACGTGCAGAAAATGACATAAACTGAAATAATGATAAGAAAAGACTTCAGCTGTTGCTAAAATCAAAGGTCAACTCCGGCAATCCCATTTTAATAAACGTACCAATGGTTGCCCTAAACATCCTTTTAAGAGACTCTTAATATGTTAGATTCTAATTTCGTTGCATCACATTTATGAAGAACACGGACTCTACTTCAATAAAATGCAGTTAAATTTCGTGGATTTTCCGAAACAATAGGTGACGTTTTTTGGCTCAGTAATAAATGTATCATCTAAGATACGTCCAAACAGAGAAAATGATATTACAAATATTGTTTCTGGAAATAATCTAAACGTAAATGATTTTACAGAAGTAGACTCTCTGTTCATCATAAAACTCATGCAACCAAACAACAATATAACATATTTGAAGATTTTGCAGAGCGTTTTGTGCTTCAATAATACTTCTGTTACCGTGGAATTGCCCAACTGCGTATTGTAAAAGAGAATGCATCAAGTTAAATTAAAGCTATGACGCATTAATCTTCAAGTAATTATGATTTAAAATTTTCTCATCAAAAAAGGCTTACTCGTTATAAATTATCAGTAGCAAGAAAAATATAGAACAACAGAAAGTAAAGAATTGGGTAAAATCAGGAAGCACATAAACATAAAGAAATACATTTTGTTTTGGAGTTAATCTTTGGTTAAATTATACAGTCTACGATCGAAAGATTAATAAATTACTGTAGTTTTTTCACTTATGTGATAAATTTAATAGCGCAATTAATAAAATACTTAAAATTCTTAGCGGGGAAAAAGAGAGCATACACCTAATTTACCGCAATAATGAGTATAAATATTCAATTCGGCTATCACTTAAAAGTTTAGATTTCTATCATTTAAAAATTCAGATTTTTCAACGTAAACGCTTTTTCGAGCGCTTAACATTTGTTTGTAATAAATTATTTTTGTCAACATTAATCCAATATTTGACACTGCTATGAGCTTTTTGAGAAATTAAGCTATTTGAAGAGCAGGATATCCAACTGGATAAATTTCTCATTTACACTATCATCTCATTTGAAAGATATTCCCGCTGAGAACTCAGAGATTCAAGTAAACATGCAAAAGAGTTAAAGAGGGTAATTGGTTCTCTCTATATTTCAAAACTATGATACTTTTACATGCAGAAACAACTTGCAAACTGACACTCTTCACTGAAGTGCAAGTCTGCAGGGAAATTAACTTTTCAGAATGAAATAAAACTTTTTACCTGTATTTCCGAAAAGATTAATGTTCTGTTTGAAATTGAGCTCAGGTGCAGATGGATTTTGTTGTAAAATTCTTGATTATCAGTTAGATAACTTGAATCAAAATTTTCTGCACACCCGAAAGGAGTTTGGTTCGGCTTATAAAAATGTTGCTTAGCTCAATTTAAAACGTACTCTTAGTTTTAATGGTGAAAGGCTTCTATTTTTAGCACGACGTTTTTTTTTATGCAAGCGATATCTCTCGAAATCATATATACTGCAAAATTATTGTATTTACTGTAATTTCTTGTCATCGTTGTTGTTGTCTTGTGCCAGCTAAACTCGACTGCAACCTTTCTTGACAAAAACATCGTGACGTCAGCGTGACATTTGGGTGACGTTAGCCTATGAAAAACGAGCTAGATAAAACGTCACAGCCTACTTGGCGAATTAGAGGAGATCGCTGACTGCTTATGAGCTCTTATTGGCTCCGCCCTTAGTGACGTTCAGTGTCAAGTTAAGTTGCATTTTAGTTTAGGCTGGCAATTTGGGGTGCGCACTTTTCCAACTCTACTGTAATTTTGTGTAAAGTCTGACTTCCACAGTATACATATGCAATAAGATCCCGTTTATAGGATAGGCAAGGTCTAATCATTTGTATCACTGAGCCAATGTAATCATTTCTCCCAACTCTAAGTTTTTTAAGAAAGTAACGCTTTTGAAGCTGCATAGCATGTGTGTACTGGATTGACTCAAAAATCCGACACATGTAATCAGCAAAATTATACTAAATTTACAATTTTTTTTCTCCGTGGAAAAACTGCGTGCGGTACCAAAAGAACAAAAGCAGCTATGAAATCTGCTTTCATGAGAACGATTGGCATCACTTAAACTGTGCCACGTAGTCCACCTTGCAAAACGTTGTGCTTTGAAAATTTTAAATAATCAATACTTCTTAAAATCTCATTTGTTTTTACATAATTTGCAATCAAAAACAAGCGTCATGTTCACTTTATATAAAAGTACGATGTTAGTGGAAGAGAAACGTCTAAAAGTTTTCACAAGGCCTTACATTTCTTGAAGTTCTACGTGCTACCTATCAAATACTCTCCAGAAATTTCAGACCTCCTGAGTAGTAGAATTACTTAAAGAGCTCTGCAATTACATTTCTATTTATTCATTGCTCAAAACTCTTTAGACGAGTGTACTCAAATCTCTTTTGACGAGTGTACTCAATTTCACCTTGTTACTCCACAAGCTGCGTGAATCTTTCACAAGTGTTGCCATTTCCCGATTAAAATTGAACATTAAACTAGTGAGAGCGAGGAAGAATGCAAATTTCCTGCCCCGTAATTTATTTAATCAAAGCTTTTCATTCAATAGTCAGATTGAATAGCGACAGCCGCTCGGGCTCCCTAGAGCATGCTAAGCGCAAATTGATTTTCAGATACAATTATTCCTGTCGCCATTTTCTTCATGTCGTAATTTATCTCTCATATTATAAGAATTAGCAGTGTTTAAAGTGCTTTATAATCTAATGTCAATATCATATAAATTGCTATGTTTAAATATCCTAGGCGCATTACAAAATATATTTTTTACTTGTAGCATTTTTTGTGACGCGTTAAATCAGCTATCTCTCTGGGCTCTCTCTCTTTCTCTCCTCCCTCTCTCTCTATTTATCTATTTCAGGGGAGTTATCTACCTATCTATCTATCTCTTTATTTTTAATGTTTTTGAAATAGCATTAAATGAGCCCAAGGCATGTACTCAGAATTTCATTAATATACTGCAAAATATTTTCTGTTGTTTTTACAGTATAATGCTGGAAACATAGGTTCCAATTTTAAACTGCAAAAATGCACAGTAATACACTGTAAAACTAGCGATTTTACAACTTCTTACAGTAAATTTAGCACAGCTTATTACCGTAAAATATAGCTGTATTATACTATTAAAGCAGCAGTATAATGCTGGCAGCTGAGGTTCCAGGTTATAACTGTAAAATGCACGATACTAGATTGTAAAATTAGAAATTTTGCAGTTTATTACTGTAAAATTAACAATTTTACAGTTTAGTACGGCAAAATTGGACATTTTGCAGTTTATTACTATAAAATTAGCTATAATTTACTGTAAAAAGAAAAATAAATTTTTACAGTGTAGCACAATTATTCTTGTCTAATATCTTACGTAGCAAATAAATAACGTTTGACTTTTGAGCACATAACATAACTAATTAAAGTAAGCAGAGTTTTAAAAACTAGTACATCGTGGCTGGAAATACAAAATAAACATGAAAAATAATAAAAATGCAAACTTTTTCTTTATGTATAATTTCTGGAGGTTCAGTAGCGGAAAATTTGTTAGTCGATGAATATTCAAGAGATTTTAAATTTTGAGGCTTTTGTTTTAAGCATAGTTATTGATTCGCTTAGAAATGGTTTTGTCAGAAAAGTGACAAGATGGTATATGCTTATGTGGATTAGGGCGTAACAAGAAAAAAATTTTGGGGAAAATCGAAATTTCAAGTTGATAAAAAGTTGTCACTATATTCATAGTTACCAAAAAAAATTATTTTGAAATAAAAAATATTTAGGTCTGCCGGGATTACCTGGAAATTTCAAGTTGTTAGTAAAAACAATGATTTTTTATTAAGTATGTGTAAAGCAAAAATAATTATTTAAGTGCAAAAATGACTATTTAAAGACTAATCTATTAATAAAAAATGCATTAGAGCTAAAATATAACTTTTAGTTATAGTAATGAAAAACCTCACATTTTCGCTAGTCAGTCATATTTTTAGAATATTTACCCATTCTGTCGAAGAATATTTATTATTACTACTAGCTTAATACCCGGTCAGCTTGCCCGGGTGCTTATTAATACTAACATAGTCATTCAGGGGAAACAAAGTTTGAAAGAGTATCTATTGACACACATTGGGGATAAAATAATTTGCCATCAATCTGTCTCTTAGGTACAAACTTTGAAAAAAACTAAAATATTACAGAAAGTTAAACGTTTCAGAAAAATAGTCTTATCAAAAGGTGAAAATTAAAGATAAATGTTGTCTGTGCTTTGCCGCGTCTACTGGCATGAAATATATGCACATGGAAGTGAAAAAATTGCATCAATTTCACCCGCCAAATTTAAAATATTAACTTTTCTCTATTAATTGTTCCCACCTACAAAGTAAAAATTATTATAACTCAGAAATAAATCTATTTCTCGTTCTGAAGGCTTATCTCCATTACAGACGCAACTGTCGTCGCATTGCAAATTTGAAATTCAAATCCGTGGTTCTTTTTATAAAGTCCACATGAATTATGATTGTTTTTTACTTATTTCAATGCTAAAAGGAAATAGGTGAGCCTTAAGTTGAAAAGTCATTACTTTAATCGTAATCATTGTTGGAAAATACTCATATTTAAAAATCTGAAATTTCATCAATTTGAATGCTAAAAGGCCTATCTCGATTACAATATAAATAGGCTAGATTCCAATAAAAGGGTCATTTTTTGACAAAAAATTTAAATTCGAGCTTTTTAGATTTTTTAAAATTTCAAGACCCCGCCTATGAGAATTCTAGGGCATCAAGGAACCTCTGTGTCAAGTTTGATGAAAATCTGACGCAAACTGTGGATTTGTATAGAGAACAAGTATATATACATACACTCATTTTTATAGATATAGATTATTGTATTAATAGTACAAACATTGCAGTACAGCGCTTTAAAATAGCAACATTGGTCCATTTTTCCACTCAAATAATTATTTTACTTTTACACATAATTTATACATTTCTTTAAAAAATCATCGTTTTTACTAAAAAAACTTGAAACTTAAAGTTAATTCCGGCAGACCTAAATACTTTTCAATTTTCAAAATAACTTTTTTTTGTAACTATGTGAATATAGTGACAACTTTTTATCAACTTGAAATTTTGAATTTACAAAAAAAAAATGCTCGTGATACCCCCCCCCCCTAATGTGGATTCACTTTCCTCTGCGTGAAAGTGTCCAAATGTCTCGATCCTATGTTCACAAATGCAATATTCAGAGTAATTTAGTGCGTTAAAGTTTAGTTGGCAAGGAGTATTACAGATATTGTTTAATACTATTTTACTTCTCAAAATATAAGCGAATTATAATTTGAAGGGGCAAAATGGATAAAGGTGATATGTAAACAATCTTAGATTTTACTTACTTTTTACCATGGATGATAGGAGTAAAGAGGTTTTTTTTTTTTTTTTTTTTTTGTTTTTTTTTTTAGTATTTTTTTCTTTATTTTTTTTTTTTTTTAAAACTTGTATCTAGGTGAAATTAAAAATATTATCGCATATCGCCTTTATTCACGTTTGCCTCTTCAACGTGTGTATGTGAGATAACACAAGTGAATATACACTAGTTTTGAATTTGTGTAAATCGGCGAAATTCAAAAGTCCCATAATCACCTTTATCCACTGATGCCCCTTCAAATGTCAAATTGTAGCTGCATGCGGTGATCTCTATCGCAGATTGCCTAACACCTGATTCTATGCACACAGACGTCAAAAAATGAACTGTTGTTTTTTCCAGTATAATACTGGCAGACCGATGTTCCAATTTAAAACTGTAACATGCACGTTAATAAACTGTAAAACTAGTAAATTTAGTTTCTTACTGTAAAGTTAGCAATTTTGCAGTTTATTGCCTTAAAATTTAGCTGTATTATACTGTAAAAGCAACAGTATAATACTGGTAGCAGAGGTTTCAGTTTAAAACTGTAAAATGCATGGTAATAAACTGTTAAATTAGCAATCTTATAATTTATTACTGTAAAATTATCAATTTTTACAGTTTATTACTATAAAATTAGCTGTACTATACTGTAAAAACAACACGCATTTTTTACAATGCATAGTGTGACCCTTTTTGTTTTCGACGAGAAGATTAATTTTACAGTAACTGTTAAATTTCCATTTGCCTTCTCATTTATTTTTTAACAGTGGTGGGATCAAAAAAAAAAAAACATACCCCAGTGAGTGACCCGATGTTTTTTTTTTTTTTAATGAGGTTTCAAAAGTGGCTTCTGATATGAATTAGTGTAGAAACATCCTTCTACAAACCCTTATATTCTTTTACTTTGCGTAGTCAGAAAAGAAAAAAAAAACTTTCGTAAAACTACTATATCCTACTAACTACGTAGCCAAAAAAAATACACACACACACACTTTCAAAAAATTATTTGTAGTGAATCTAAACCATACGAAAATCTATCGTGCATCAAACTTTAAAAGTTTTTTGAGAGAAAGAAAACTGCGACGGTAGCCGAAATGTACAAACCGAAAAGAAAATCAAAGGCAAAAACAAAACCTACAGTTCCCAGTGTCACTACCGTCACGTGGATATGTGACGTTGATGTCTCTGTTAGATTTATTTCTGGCTGGTAAACGAGACTTTAGAACTTCCTCTGCCAGAATTACTCGACAGATTGACAGCTATTGATGTAGACTAAGAGAGATACAAGGTACTTTTAAATCCCCCTGAATGGCTCAAGAGTAAAAAATTTCTTTAAATGAGACTCGGGTATTAATTTTTATCACCTCCCAGGTTTCAGTTTTATGCTTTTATGAAGAATATAGACTTTTTAAAGAAACAATCAGTGCAACTCGGCTGCATAAATACAAAAGTACCATAATTAATACAAATTAAGATGTGTTAGTTATGGTAAAATAATATTAATATATTTTTACAAAACGCTTTAAGCAGTTGAAAAAACTGCTGTTAAAATCACCTAACGTAAAGTATTTTTAAGAATAAAATTTTCAAAATGTTTGATTTTTTAAAATAGACACTTTATTATTTCTGCTTTATTTATCTAAGAGATATGTAGTAGATAACATTAACTTCTGAATGGTATTACAGCAAGACTGTTGCGTAATATTTTCAGTCAGGCATAGTTGGAAAATCCAACCTGTTTTGTTCCTCATTTATATCAAGTAACTTCGAAAACAAATAAAAATTATGTTTGCGAAGACATACTATGCTGCAAAAAAAAAAATATTTAGAAACTGCTTGTTGCCAAAATGTCGTGTATAAATAGAATTTTTTTAATGCTTTTTAATGCTTTTGAATCGGAATCAATCTCAGCTTTCTATAACACAAAAACTGA
This sequence comes from Uloborus plumipes, assembly GCA_038373865.1. Taxonomy (NCBI): domain Eukaryota; kingdom Metazoa; phylum Arthropoda; class Arachnida; order Araneae; family Uloboridae; genus Uloborus; species Uloborus plumipes. The sequence continues at coordinate 54,894 of JAXGGA010006564.1, forward strand.
GCTTTATTACAGAAATATTATTAATACGCAAAGATTAAGGCCTTAATCAATTACGTTCCATGAATATTTAGACCTAGAAAACAAATTTTACGTTGCAACGTAAAAACGTATTAATCATTAAATTAAAATGCAAATTGTTTACGAATTTGTAGATAACATGTTTCTTTCATTTACTAGAAATACTTTTAGTCAACGGAATTGCAGTAAATACATTGTAATTTTATGAGAATAATGGTAAAAATATATTTAAGCCTCTTGTTTCATTCCTGTATTACATATATTGCAAAATTCAGACGTTCTCAAAATCATATATTTCTTATTTTTCAAAGTATTCTGAAGCAATTCGTCTTAATCCTCGGTTGAGGGATTTATATTAAATTTGAAAGATTTACTCTAACACGGTTCAAAATTCAATTCGAGAATGTGTCGCTAGAGGTGTATTTACGTTGCGAATTATGTGTAGTTAATATATACTTTTGAAGACATTCGTGATTTGAATTTCGAAATCGAAAAGAATTATTTAAACTTGATTTAGCGCTGAGTTTTGGAAAGCGCATTGTGCGAGATTAGCAGACGCTGGAAATAGTGAATTCCCTCAAATGTATGAAATGGTTATTGCTTATTTTTATTCTTAGGGTATGAGAGTCTGTGTTGTTGCCCTATTCCAACAGGTAATTTGTTTCAAACAAGCAGAGCTGTTTTGAAATTTCAAAAATATATCGACTTAACTCTTTTAGCATATTGCAATTCCAATCTACAGAAATTATTGCACGTATTTCTTCTATCGAGAATCTGCTTAAAACTAGAGTAAATTTATATTAAACCTAAAATCAAAATTTTTATTCTTGATTTTGAAACATTTCAGATTAAAAGATTAAACCATAAATTTTAGTTATAAATTTTACTTTAAAAAAAAGGGAAAATGTTTATTTGCTCGGAATCACTCCTTGTGTGGTGTTAGTGTACCACTAGAATAATACAAGAAAAAACCTATTTGGATTCCAAAATTTAATTGCTCTTTAAGTGAATGATATTCGTTTCTTACTTACCAGCTCAGTCTATACGTAAGACTACTTGAGACATTTTTGACCTAGCCACCCCCCCCCCTGCTAGTTTTAAATGAGCCTGCGCAATCACACTCACAAAGTAACATTTTAATCATAATTTTCTCTTCTGCATTCCTCTTTTTCAGACAAAAAAACAACTTCTTGGAACCGTACCTGTTTAACCATTTACCTGCTTTAGAAATTAAACGTTTTCAGAATGTTGCATTGAACTATGCTATTGAAAAAAAAAACAGCGGTTCCACAAAAATGCGGAAAATAAAAGAAGTTTCCCTTATCAAAGGAATTGAGAAATGCTGGTCTAATGCATTTTCAGTAGCAGAAGCGTTCTCTACTAGTCAATATTAATTCTAAGTGAAAATAACAAACATTTCTAATAAAATAGTCTGAAGCCAATAAATAGTATTTTTTCATAATCTTTTTGCCACAATTTATGTATTGTAAAATTTGCAAACTTAATGTGAATAAGGAAAATTGTATTCTGTCTAATACATGTTCAGACAAGTATGCTAAATTTCCCAATTTAGAATTCAGAAATGGGAAATTATTATCGTACAGTTTTATTACTTTAGCCTTGCCAAAAGTAATTACTAGCATACGAAATGGCTAATCCATTGTACTAATTTCCAATGTGCAATCTACTTCCTTGTGTAGATCAGTTTAAAGTTTCACATACGTTTGTTAATCTTTGATGAATCATTTAATTCCCGTTCACTGAATATTTTAGACGGATCCCGAATTTGATGCAAATTGGTCTCTTCAAAATAATTACTACAAAGCTTCGGAAAATTTGAATAAGTTGTAGTGTTTGAAGAGATGCAATGAGAATATTTATAGTGGATTGGAAGGGAAGAGTTAAATACTGCTATCCAAGGCAATGAAAATTGCATTTTTATTTACTTTTGGAAAAATAGATCAGGCAAAAACTTATTTTTCATAGACAACAAGTATGATTATAAGCAAACAAGGTGTATGCTGTTTCTTAAACATAAAAAAGTGAAATATAGTTATTGTAATAATTAATATAATCGAAGCAAAGTTAAAAAAAATGTATGATGTCATTCGACTTCTGCATAAGGAGTGCAATACTTCAGAAATTCATCAGCAAATAAGTAATGTCTGAGGAGGAACTTTCAAGAGTAACAGCAGCGTTTTGAACTAGTGTTGAAGCTTTGGCGAAAGTCTTACTGATGTTCATGATGCTTGCTCCGGGCTTGACTCCTCATGAGTTTCCACTTTTTGCTCATAAGAAAGTCTTGCTCGGGTGACAAACGTTTAGCTTTGATCAGCTTATAGACTTAGCTGGAACCACCAGTTGCTCCTTTCTATGGCGAAGGTTGGAAAAGTTGACTCCACGCTGCAATAAATGTCTCACTTAAAACGGTGGTTTTGTGAAGAAGTAACTAGATGATGTATCAAAGTATTCGTTAATCATCAACATGCTCGGTAGTTATATACGAAATAATTAAAATAATAATAATAATAATAGTGTTTTTAAAGCAAATTTAATTTAATTGAAAAGAATTCTTCAACTTGTATAGCTACCTTACGTAAATGCACGAAGTAACCCAAAAAATGGAACAACTTAACAACAGCATAGAGATGATCAATAGCAATAATATTGAAAGCACTATAAGTTTCTTTTAGCTTTTCTGATATACCTACGGGAACCAAAATATAGTTTTAAATAAATGGACTAAGGTATACCAGGTACATTTTAAATATTAGAACACCTTGTAGATTTCGGAATAATATTTTACCATATCCATACCAATAATATGCAAATTTCATAACTTATAAAACTTTCAGAAATAGATTCCCCTGAAGATGGAACTAGATAATATTTGGGTTTCAAGGAAGTAATATATGAATTCCATTGTCGAAATGGAACGTAATATTTGAAAAATCCTCGTATCTCCGTCTTAAAAGAATACTTTGTCACAATATGGAAAATGCATTCGAATAAAAGCAAGAAAGAGTTAAGTCGATATGCAAGAACTATTGCTTTTAAATTTTTTTACCAAGAGCTTTGGAATCAAAACACTAACATTCTTGGAATACTAGGAATCACAAGCGATATTTAAATCATTCCATATGAGTAGAAATGTGTTTTACTGTGCAATAATTTATGGAGCCCTGAATTTCACTCAAATGTATTTTATACTACTGCAAGAGAATACTTTGTGGGATTTCGCCTACTTTAAAAAATTAAATAAAAAAGACAGGCATAAAGCAATTCGTAAAGTTATGAAAAAAATACTACAAGTTAATAAGAAGTGTTTTAAAATAAAAAGGGAAACTAAAATAGGGCCATTACATGATGAAATATGGTACACTGGTTTGCTTAATTCTAAAATTTTAAATTTTTAACAGATTTCAGCTTTTAACATAGTGATGTGAATCACTAGATTTATTTATTTCACTTAAATAATTTATTTAAAACTTCTCGAACATTTATGTATTCATTTCATGTGAATGTTATCTCTATTTTATTTTATTTTTTAATGCAAACTATAAACAAAAATCGTTTTAAAATATATTTTGAGTTTTTTAAATAATTAGTTTTGGCAACGAAATATAATATCTTTTTAGCTTAAAGCCGATCAAAATTCATGCTTTGATATTGATTATTAAATACTGTTTTAATATTGGGAAATTATAATTATTATTGTTATTGCAATATTTACTTTTGTTTAATAGATAAAAATAAAAAATATGCATAATTTTCACATGAAATGAAAACATACCCAGGTAGCACAAATAACCTTTAAACGATTTATAAACGTTTTTAAGCAGTTCTTACAGCGTTAATAACCATTTTACAACCTTTAAAAACCGAAGTGTGCTACTTTGGTAGTAGAAAAATTAAAACTCAAACTCGAAGGGGGGTGGGGGGGGGGGGGGGGTGGGTAAATTGTATATGGGGGGGGGTCTGAGGGGCTATTTATGGGGGGGGGGGGGGGGGGTTATTATATAAATAATAAAATATGGGGGGGGGGAATGACATTTAAAAGATAGTCAACCCTCCTCCACATCCCCATCTTATAACCAAAATATAAATATATAGGGGAGGGGGGGGAGGGGGGGGGGGGGGGGGGAGGAAGGGGGAAGGAGTTAATACATAATAGAGAGTATGAGTGGATTAGGGATAGATTAGGGGTGTGTTTTATGTTTATCGTTGGGGGGAGTTTGTGATTTAATAAAGGATGTGAATTTGTGGTATTGTGGAATTAGAGAATAATTAATTGATATATTAAATAAATAAGATGATAGAGTAAGAAGATTAAAGAATTTAAGTGAGGGTTGTTTGGTGGTTTGTGGTTTGTGGGGTGAGAAGAAGAGAGGGAGTGAAGAGTGTAATATGATGAATGTTGGTAGAGAGTGTGGTTGGGTTTTGGGATATGGGGTTTAAAACCACACCCAGCGGCTGGCCCTCACCCCACTCTTTATTTTAGAAAAATAAATATAGCAGTAAACCGCCAAATTTAGTTTTTGCCATGTGGCTTACCATGTGATTTTTTTCCACTACAAAGTGATATAGATAAAAGTCTACTTCATTATAATAGCAATTCGAAACATTCTTTACACTGTTATTACGGATTTCTGCTCTGCATTGCGTACCAGAGTGCAACTTGCGCTTTCGCTTAGGAGCATGCTGTTTTTTAATTTGTCCCCTCATAAAAAGTCCTGTTATGCGCCAAAAGCGATGAAAAAATTTTCAGGTTAACTCTAAGAAGGTATGTGCCGAATTTGCTAAAATCACCCTTGTTGTGCTTAACATTTTGTTTAATCTACTGTTCAATATCGGTACGTTTGATTTGGATACCCTGTATAATATGCAATGAATTACCGCCCATAAGCCAGGGCTAAGGCAGAACTGAAGCAAATGCACCCACAGCTCGGTCATGACATCCTGAGACTGCAGTTTCGTCCTTATTGTATACTCCTCAGTAAGGAATAGCCAACAGCCGAGCTGGACAATAAGAAGACCTTTGCCACCAGCTTGGCTATTGGCAATTCCTGACTGAGGAGTCCAGAATAAGTACGAAACTACAGTCTCAGGATGTCATGACTGAACTGTGCGGGTAATTGCTTCACCCTGTATAATGTTGTTGATGTTGTCTTATACCAGCTAGGCTAGCAATTTGAGGCTCGCTGCTTCACTTTTCCAACTTTACCGTCATTTGTATGAATCCGACTTCCACAATGCACTCATGCTCTAAGAATAGGGTTTATAGGGTCGGCAACCATTAACAGCACAACAACACATTCACACAAAGGAAGGAAAAAGCTAGAGCCGGGATTAGAACCCTAGACCACTCCATCCGGATCAGACTTCGCTGACAAGGTGACCGGCACTCTGCATAATGATATGACATTAAGAATTGCAAGTTCTGAAATTACAAGATTATTAATCAACTCCTAATACAATGCTTTTATTTAATCAATTGTTTTCTGTCAGATACAATTTTCTTAAATCAACTAGACATAAATAAATGTATTCCATTCTTAAAAAGCAGTAAAACCACTACAGAAAAATGACTCATAAAAAATGCTTCGGTGGTGAACAGCTAAATGCATTAGGGGGAAGAAAGTCTTTTTAAAAATCTATTTCAGGGAATTGTGGCTCCGCTACAGCATTGACATTGGAAAATCGAAACTCAAGTAAAAGGTATTTCAAATCTCTCCTTGCATTGTATAGAATTTAGGAAGGATTTCCTGAACTGGAGGCTTCACTGTTCTCCCAACGACAACTGCTTTTCGTGAGTTGGTTTTTTTCGGTTTCTCTTTTGAAACCGACTTCATTATTTATCCAGTAAATGTTAGTATGTAAACGTTTTCTAAGAAGTGGACACTGAAGAACTGTTCAATTTAAGTCATTTATGCGAATGAGTTATTTTAAATTTCTTTCGAAATTAGTCAACTTTTTATTCCTGCGTAAACAATGTTATTTTCATGAATTTTCTAATATGTATCATTCCTGTAACTGTTAGATCGTTCGAATTTTAACACATTTGAATTAATATTTAAAAGCAAGTGGTAAGTTTGAAACTATTTTCATACTTAACCTATTTTTGTTTACTAAAATTGAACTGAATAATCTTTGACTGCAATATAAAATTCAAACAAAAAACCACCGTACTTCAAAAAAAAAAAAACCGTATCATAATGTTTTACATGAGCTTTTTAATTTATGATTTTACCATTCTTCGTGATCTATCACTTTTCACTACTAATTTATATCTATTTTATCAACATATTGCTGGGGTGTTTATAGCTTACTAAAATCTAAACTCTGACACAACAGCACATGGGAGCCATAACCTGCTGTGCCCATTTTAATTTACGAGACCGAAGACTCTGGGCTGCAAGGCAGAAGTTCCGGTTAAGTCGTCAGCAGAAAGCAAAACACCCAGGGTTTAGTTGCCAAGCACGCTTGGTATTCATTTTATCGACCCACTAAAATGTTGAAAGGCTGAGTCAACCGTACTCAACTCGAGAATTGGACCCACGTCTGCGAAATATAAGCGTGAAGCTCTACCTCTGAATCATTGGGCTTTGTTTAAAGCTGAAGTCATTAAAAATAACATTTGAAAGTGTGGCGGTGATCTAAATTTTGAGTGAGTTAGCAAAAGGGTTAAGAATGAGTAAAACAAATCAGAGTACATTTGCGTTGTGTTAGATACAAGAAAGAACCAATAATGAAAAATAAGTACTAAATTTGACTTACCGAACTTGTTTATTTTTGTGTAAGCGAGGGTACATCATAAAAAGCACATTAATTTACATCTCCTTAATGCATCATTTATCTGCTTTATCTTAGCACCAATATCACCTATCAGAGTTTTAAGTTCCGATAGTTCGTCCAAATATATGAGTCCGGATCACAGCACATAGTTTTTCTTATCTAGTTCATTTGAATTATTGATTGAACTTGGATTACTTAAATTCGCTAATCAGTTCTATCGGTCATCACATGGCGCGGATTAGGCCTAGCAGCACTGATTTTTTTTAAGGATCATAACAGCAACCTTGATGCATCATTCACTTACGAAACACACTTTTATAAACACATCACTCTGGGATAAATGGAGGTTTTTAGGATTATATTAATGAGATTATTTTCCAATTTTTAGACTGTTTTCTTCCTCCTTCTACTCCAAGACACCTCGCCTGTTCCGCAGGAACACAGCACCACAGCAACCATCATGTACAGAAGTCGGGAAGAGAAAAATCTACTTTTTCCCCCAGTGATTTATCGCTCTGTAGTGAGCAAGCATTTTTCTCTGGATTAGTTCATTCGGATCACTCCGACACGGGAACACATGGAAGCATGGTTCCTCCTCTTCATGTGAAAAATGGTGACTTCCTTCCATGTCGCGAAAGTAGATGCTTGGTTGCCTGGGGGTCAACGGAGAATGTGAAACCTTAGTTTCACATTTTTAGCTAACAAGCCCAAACCAAATAAATCAAAACCTGAATTCATTTCAAAATCTGGATTAGTTAGTGGACAGAGTCTTTCAATAGATTGTGTGGGGAAATTGTGTCGTTCCACAGATGGGAAATTTTTTATTTTAACAATTCTAGATCAGTATTCAAGATTTTTAGAAACTTATGCCCTAAGCAGTATAACATCATCTGTAATTATTAGGTGTCTGAATGATTATTTTTCAAGTTATGGTATTCCCAAAGTAATTCTTTCCGACAATGCAAAGAACTTCATTTCGGATGAAATCGAGTCATTTTTCAAGAGTTTAAATATAGATCATAGGAAATCATCCATTTATTTACCTTCGACGAACGGCTTGGTAGAAAGGTGCCACCGAATTTTAAAAGAGTCAATAGCATCTATTTCAGAAAATACCTTCGAATGGTTTCAGAAACTTCTATTGTTTAAACTGCACTACAATGCCAGTGTTCATAGCGTTACCATTTTTTCTCCTGCCCAACTATTTTTCGGTAGGGAAATTAATACTCCTATGAATATTTTTTCTGATCCAATTGTAGGCCTTCAATACGACAAATATATCAAACAAACTAATGAATCCTCTAAGGAAAGTAAAGCCTTAGTGATTGAAAATGAAGCAAAGTTTTTTGATCAGCACAAAAGTCAATTCAAAGGCAGAAAAGTCACTGAATTTAAGGATGGCGATAGGGTCTTCATAAAAAATTTTCACAAGCCGTATGTTTTTATGCCAAAGTATAAAGGCCCTTATTTCATAACTAAAAAATTTAGAAATAACAACTATTTGGTTCAAAATGAGAATGATTCCACCGAAAGGCCAATTAAACTACACTTCAGTAAGATTTTCAGTGCTAACTAATTCAAAAAAAAAAGAGAGAGAGAAAACATTTGTATGAAATTTAAATATGTATTGTAATGAAGTTTGATGTTTTGTTTTTTTTTTTTTTTTGTTTTATTTTTTTTGTTTTGTTGTTTGCTCAATTATGTATTACATGAGGAGAAATAACAAGTTGAATGTCTTCATTTATGAGACTCGCGACCTCAGAAGTTTAATTTTTAGTCAGGCTGGTACTGCTAAGAGTTTATTTTAGACACTTGCTTGAATTTTGTATGTCATGTGTACGTACTGTTGCAATTCAGAGGGAAAGAGAAAGAAAATGTTCATTGCTATAAAAAGAAATTAAAAGCGATTTTCTTTGACATTCACGATTAATGATTCATGTTTGAAAAAAAAAAAAAAATGTTGTTTTGTTGATCATATTCTTTGGATCTGGAGTGATGTTCGAAAATGTTGGGGGTGAACCAATAATGTTCAATTTTGACTTACCAATTTTTCTATTTTTCTAATTGTGTTTAACCATTGTTTTATTTTAACTTACCAATTTTTCAGATAATGTTTACTATTGTTCAATTTTGACTTACCAAAATTTTAAATTGTGTTTTGATTGTGAATGATTGTTTAACATCTTAAAAATTACTTTTCTCCGATATACGCATCTGTTGTGCATCACGTTTTTCTCGGCCGGGGGGTATAGATGTGAAACTAAGGTTTCACATTCTCCGTTGACCCCCAGGTAACCAAGCATCTACTTTCGCGACATGGAAGGAAGTCACCACTTTTCACATGAAGAGGAGGAACCATGCTTCCATGTGTTCCCGTGTCGGAGTGATCCGAATGAACTAATCCAGAGAAAAATGCTTGCTCACTACAGAGCGATAAATCACTGAGGGAAAAAGTAGAATGTGAAACCTTAGTTTCACAGAGAGGTAGTAATATTATATGCTGGACAGACTTTTTCTCCCTGTATTCATTATTATTATTATTATTATTAGTTTATGTATTTACTTATTTATTTGTAAGCATTAAAACCTCTTTTTAATGCTGATTAGCTCCGTATCTTACTGATAAAGTACTGAACTACTGAGACATTACTGAGACATCTTAGTAACACTGAATTTATCGACCGTTAGAAGTGCAACAGATGTCTTATCTTTCCTTTCAAAGCCTTCTCAAATCACATTTAATGCAACGCTAAATCGATGAGAGCATTCCGTCTGATTCTCTTTCGCAAATTATAACCAGCAACCAGAACAGAACAGCCTTCTGGTTTTGTTGATTTTTTTGGGGGTAGGGGGGTTGCGTAAGAGCCCTGATAGGCTATACTATGCCGACAGCCACCGAGTCCAATAACTTATTAAGTTTATTTTAATTAAAGCAGATATTTATTCGTGATGTCAGTTTACTCAAGGAGATTTTTTTTTTTCGCTTTTGCGTTGACTTCAATTCAATCGACATTTTTCTACGAATAATCAAGAAGCGTTGTTCCGTAGCTGGAGTTATAGTGTGGCTCTAAAAAGGTGAAATATGATGTTGACAGTGTTGGTCAGAAAAAAGAACGTGTTATTCGGCGTAGATTTTAGTTGGAACACTTTTGCAAAACAGTTACGTAAGTAATCCAGCTCAATTCAGCACCCACGCATATTACTTTAAAAAGGTAACTCAGCCTTAATTACCCAAGCCTATAACCCTCAAAAAAGTAAACATTATCAAAGTCATAGCTCACCTAATCAGAGTAGCCAAACTATAGGTATAAGTTTTGTGTTTCACGAGGAAATGCTGTGGATGTACTTGCATAACAGCTGAATAAAAGCGAGATTTTTTTTTTTTTTTTTTTTTGCCACATTATCAAACAGAATAATTATCGAAGGGTCAATGAAATTTTCTAATTACTGAGAGCACATCGTAGCTTGGATGCGGTTATGATATAAGCCTATACTTGATTTACTATTTGTTGAAGCTTAAGTGTTGAGAAAAATATAAAAGCATATCTGGGCAATTCTCCAGAAAGGTGTTAGTTTGCGTTTCAAAGTTCTCAATTTTTCAACTGTTTCCAACAGATGCAGTTTGGCATTATTCAATAAAAACAAATAGAAATTTTCTTAAAATGCAACAATGCACAAAATATCTTGACTCTTTAGTGATATATGGGTGTTAAATTTTTAAGTTTATCAAATTTTATGAATGCAGTTTTTAGCCTACTTTCCAGTTAAAGTTTAACAAGAAGTTCTGTCGAAAACTAAACGGGCCTACTTTCCCGTACATCGACATCGGTATTCTAGCATCTGATCAATATTCTCTTAATTATCTGAGACAGAAAATGATGTCAAATATACCTTTTTAGCACTTAAAGCCGATTTCTAAAAGCAAAATGTCCCTCTCATGAAAGCCCCTTCTCATCAGATGGAATAGACACGTAAAAAGTAAATAAACGAATAAATAAAGTTTTGTTGCACCTTTAAAAAATGTAACTGTTATAATTCTTCCGTGGAAAAATTCCTCAATCGTTTTCAAAACAAAAAAAGTAAATAAAAGTGCAAAAAACATCAAAACACATTTTATCAAAGAAAGAAAAAAACTCATCAGTTAATAAAATATCTCGAATTTCCTTTTTATCCGTTGCCAGTTGTTAAATACAAATAAAGAATAAAATGCTCTCGTGAATGAAAAATTTTTGTCACAAAAAATCGTCTGCCAAAAAAAAATCAATAATAATAAATAAATAAAATAATACATATAACTAAATAAACAAATAATCGTCTGCACAGTCAGTCATTTTTTCTGAGCCCGCATTTCCGCCATGTTTGCGGAGTCGGAGTCGGAATCAGAGTCCTCACAGAAGATTATTCAGAAAAGTACTTTACATACATTATTTTACAAAACCATTTTCATACACAGTTAGTTTGAAGGAAATCCGCCTTTAAGTTCAGGATCAACATTCAACTTAAATTTCCCCGTAGGCACTAATGTTAAGTTTTTTTCTGAAAGGTTCAACATTGAACGAAAAATGGTTCAAATCAAAAAACGAAGTATGGGAATGAGCCTCTCCGAGATCTTTCGAGCGAAAAAAAGTTTATTCAATTCGGACGGTTCACTTAAAAGTGATTAGGTGGGGAAAGGTTGCTTGAACTGTTAAAAATTGAATGCAAAATTGTTCAAATCAAAAAGTGTAATATGGCAATGAGGTGTCTTCGCTGAGATCTTTTGAACAAAATAAAAGATTCTTCAATTCAGACTGTTCACTCAAAATTTATTAGGGGGGACAGGTTGTTTGAACGGTTCAATGTTGAACGAAAAATTGTTAAATCGGAAATGTAAATACGGGAATGAAGTATTCTTGATAAGATTTTTGCAACAAAAAAAAAGTTTGTTCAAATCGGACTGTTCACTAAAAAGTTAGCATCGCGGAACGGTTATTTGAACGGTTCAAAGTTGAACCGAAAATTGTTCAAATCGAAAAATAAAATATGGTAATGATCTGTACTCGCCGAGATCTTTCCAACAAAAAAAGTTTGTTCAAATCGGAATGCTAATTTAAAGATATTGGGGGAGAGGGGAAGTCAGACCGACAGACAAACAGACCGACACACAAATTCCTCATCTCAATACCATACTTTCCAATTTTTAATTTTTCAATATTTATTTTTCTTTTTTATTTCTTTTTGACTTCTTTTTGGTCTTGGCGATATTTTTTAGATGCATTAAGCCACTTTTAATGCTTTTTTTTTTTTGCTACCTTTTATTTTTAACGGCAAAGTAGGCTAAAATAATAGACGTAAAAAGCATAAAATGTGGCTTAATGCATGATTAAAAATTCGCCAAAAAATGTTTTTCAAAAATTGGTAACATAATAAAATAAATATTGAAAAATTAAAACTGGAATTTAGGGTTTTGAGATGGGTTAAAAAAATCTTGGCGAGGACACCTTAAACCCGTGTTTGATCTTTTTGATTTGAACAATTTTTCGTCAAATTTCGAATAGCCCAAAAAACAACATTAGCGCTTACGGTAAAATTTAAGATCAATGTCTCGATTTTACAGGAGGATTGCCTTCAAACAACGTTTGTTGGAAAATTCTCTTGATGAAGAAGGTATATATATTTTAATAAGCTTTTTTAAGAACTCCAATGCCTACTCCTCAACTCAGACTCATACTCTAAACTACACAGCCATGGCAGAAATAAAGGTTCGAAAAAATTTCCGCTACTAATAGAAATTTAGATTTCCGACTAGTGAATTAATTAAAATTAATAATTAGAATTATTAATTTCCTACTAGTGCTGCTTTGTACTTGATAATTGCTTTTTTATTTAATTCATTTGCCTCTGAATTGGTAAGAAAAAATTTAAAAGAAACTTTGCTTCCACTGTTCGATAAAAGGTAAACTATTAATGTCTATTGTTTATCAGCATCTTTAATCAAAGTAGTAGCATTATTTTTATCTGTCCAAACGGCTTAATATAAAAAAAATTCTTTTATAAAAACGAAGTCAATTTCAGTTTTTTTCGTTTTTATTCGAAAGCCGTTAAATCTTTTTATCCTGCTAATTTCTATTTCAAATGTTGTTTTCCCAAGTGTATAAATAATTCATGGAAAATATATATCCTACAAAACAAATTCTTTCCTTGCTGGATGAAAAGCTTTCCCTTTTTCCACGGATCTGAAGTAAACAAATATACAAAAAAAATGCCGTCAGTGAAAATGTATCCGGAGTCCCTAGGGTCTGTAAAATCTAGAAAAAAATACATCCTTGACGAAAAATATTTTTTAAAGAATAATATACGTTACGTATTCCTTAAAAAAATCTTAGAGTCTTAAAAAAATTCTTTGCTTCAAATTATATTTCTATACTTACTTTTCTTTTATTTAAAACTCCTGTTTCTGTTGTATTTTTTTTTTTTTCAAACGATATTATTAAAGATTGAAAAAGAAATGAATAAAAACTCAGCAGTGGTGAATAACAGTGCAACTGTTTTATTACAATAGAAAGTAGCTGATGAGTTCTATAATTTATGTCAAAAAGATTTCCAATTTTTTTTTTCTTTTTTTTGCGAGTTCAAGGAACATTTTTTAAAGAAGTGTTTCAATGTTAATTTTTATTATTTTTCTATGTTCATCAAGTTTTCGGGTAGGGTTTAACTTAAAATACACATTGCAATAAGAATTTTTATGTAAAGTATTATTAATAAGTGTTTAAGTGGAGGGGTCCCTTTTGTCCCGTGGTTTTTCTCTATTAGGGTAAGTGGGCCCCCTCACTATGGTGTAAATGGGTCCCCTCATAATAATGATGATTTCAAAATGAAAAGTAGTTTTGATAAAGCAATTTCTACGACGAAATGAAAGATAATTATGGAGACTTAGAAGAAATTGATTGTTCAGCTACAAAAACTGCAAAAACTGGTAACGATGTATTTGTGAAACTTGCATCAAAGAAAACCACAAGGTATTTTGAAGGTCTAATTTTAAAATATGGTAAAAATTTAAAAAATACTGCAAAATTTGATAGAAAGAATAGAAATAACTACACTTTTTATTGGTTTGATGTAGGTGATAATAGAATTATAACTGAGGATGAAATGATAATATTTCTACCTCAGAAAACTTCAAAAAGACACTGCCATTAAGTGTTTTAATTTTTTTTTCAACCTACATATATTTTTCTATTTTACCAAAATTGATCTTAATCGACTCCATTATGTTTATTCAACATTAATTTATATGTAAAAGCAAAAAATGCGCCTAACGGCAGTCAATGAATTTCACAGACATAATTGTTTTGTATTCCGCTTTATAATTTTCTGCCA
>JAXGGA010006565.1:0-69065 GCA_038373865.1 Uloborus plumipes
GAGTAGCTGGTTGTCTTTTGATGTGTTAATACATTACGCAGGCAGTCATGCGTGATTTCATGCCTTGTTACCTGCTACTGGGCTTTAACAGAAACGCTTTTTAATAGTATCTCCACGGTATACATGGTGATACTAGGAATACTAATGAGAAACATTGTAAAAGAAGTTTATCTCTTTTGTTTAAAAAAAAAATGGGGAAAATTTTTCTATAAAACACGGGTTGTATAATAAACTACATATGTTCAGGATGTAGCAGCGCTTTTTTTTTTTTTTTTGCTGCATTAAAGGCACGTATGAAGTACGATAAACATTGTTTATTTTACCTTTTTAAATAAAAAATGGTCTTGTTTTTTGTTTGGGAGGGGGGGGGGATCAGCTCTTATTCTGAAAGTCTTCATTTTTTTTTTCTGTTTGTTATTTTTTTCCCCGTTGTTAAAAAAAAAAGCAGCAAGATATACTTTTTGCCGCAACGAAACTTTTATTATTCGTGAAACATAAATATTTTAATCGTGTTTTTCTAAAAGATGTTTTTAGTACTGCATACTATACATAAAAATGGGAATGTTCGGAAAAAATTGAAAGTTTTTTTTTTGGGGGGGGGAGGGGTAGTTTTTCCTGTTTTTTTTTTTTTTTTTTTTTTTCAGGCGGGAGCTTTTTTGAATTCGAAAAAAATTGAAGTTTCTAGCATAAAATAATGCAATTTAAAATTTATGATATACTGAAATCGTACTACAACAGACTTGAAGGGACAGCAGACTATGTTAGTTTTAACGGGAATTTCATTTTAATGGAATTACGGCAATGTAATATCAATGAAATTGGGGCTAAAATGTGTTTTGTTAAAATGAATACTTCGTTGCATATATTGGTACTCGTTGGAACGGGATTTCACTCTATTTAGATTCAAAAGATTTTATTCTTTCAATATTTTTTAATGTTCAAGTGAAAACACTTACTTTCTCAATGCAAGAAGCTGGCAAGAAGCTGTGAGAATTTTAGTTTCGATATACATCAAGAATTGTTACTTTTCTCACTAAAACTTAGTTTTAAATAGAGTTCAGAATTATATCAATAATGTTAACTAGTGGAAATGTTTAAACTTAACTATTTCCATTTAATGTGCACTTGTGCATATGAACACATACGCACAGACACATATGCATCAAACATTTTTTTTTTAAATTAAGTTTGAAGAAACCTTTTTTTTTTAAATGGAAAATTACCCTCAAAAAGATTGATTAACAATATTGGCAGTGATGAAACAGAAAAGCTGATGCATTTTTAATAGCATTCATGTCTATTTTTGTTAGGAAAAAAAAATTATTACGTCCACAGTTAAATATTTTAAACTTTTATGTTTTCGAAGAAAATAACTAATAAAAACTTAAATTTTTGTTTGTAGAAAAATTTTTCAGAAAAAACTCGAACATTTTTTCATTACTTTAAATTTTCCGGAAATTTTGTATCTCTAGCCACATATATTATACGCATCGTTTTGAAATCATACTCAACATTTTGCTTCCTGATTTTAAGTTGAACTTTTAGTTTTACACACTAAATAATGCCAAAAAAGTGCAGTAACTTTTAAAAGAAATTTCTTTTGAAGGGATTAAGAACTAATTAAAGAATTACGCATTGAACGTAAAAATTTGCAATTCAAAAGTGAAACACTGTTAGTAAGTCAGGGAGAAATTATTTAGTGGAAATAAATGAAAATACTAATACAGTCATGTAAAACTTGTTTCTACGCAAGACAAATACACTTTTATTTCATGTTGAATAATTTTTATGTTGGAAAAGTACTGATGTCGCATTCACTGGTTATTTTCTATACATTTTATTTTTTATGTATTCAGGAGCATTTATCCACAATAAAGAGGATGACAGTTTTAATGTATTTATCTAAAATACTTATGTCTAAAGTACTTATATCTAAAAGTTATTTTCTACACTCTTTTGCATTTTAGAACCCTCCTCTTAGTGTGTACTGTAAATATTAAGAACTATTAGCTGAAGGAAAATATTGAGCATTCTAGCACTATGTAATATACACAATACTTAATCTCTTGGTTTATTATTCTTATTATTTTAATATCCGCGTATGCCCATCTATGTCTGTATTGTATACAGGGTGAGTTTGATCGAATCTGCCATACGAAAAGGGGTGCTAGAAGAGCCCAAGTGGAGTATAGAACCACCCATTAGCGGTGTCAATTCTTAACCGTAACCGAGTAATATTATATTTAAGAAAAATTCGCAAAAAAACAAAATTTTGAGAAAAAGACCGATTTCTGAACTTCTTGTCGGGCCTACATACAAAATAAGTACATATTTGGAAAGATTAGACAAAATCCTTTAAAATGACACTTTTTCATCAAGATAGTCGCACTTCACAGTGAGTTACAAGCTTTCAAATACTGGAAACACTCAAAAATGAAATTTCATCAAACTTTTTAGTCAAAAATTTCAGAAACAACCGTATGAGTTATAACCGGTCAAATACACCAAAAACTTTCCCATTTCACTAGCTTTCAGATGATACAACAGAAAATTATATTGGGCTTCAATTTCAGCAGATATTCTGGCTTTTGTTTGAAACAGTATGAAAATCGCCCTTTGTCAGAATATGGAAACCAGCAAAAAGTCGGACTTTTATGTTCTAAATTTTCTATTTCATGTAAGTGTACTGGTTTATATATTCAAGAAAAGGAAAATTTTATAACTATATTAAGTTAATAATCACAACAGAAGATAACAACATGTAGAAACAAAGGAAGCATTACTTTAACGCGCTTTTCACAAAGAAAAATTCAAAATTAAATGAGTTACACTAACATCTATGAGTACATTTCATGTAAACAATTCTCAAAATTTCCCAGAGCTACTGAAATATCATCCCCCACACCGGATAGATGCCCTTGGCCTTTTAAGAGCAAAAACTACCGTCGCTCTCAATGAAATTTCATTTCTCATTTTTGCTACTGCTCCATCAAGCCAAATGCGCAAGTCCTGCAAACTGGTTGCATCTGAGCAGTAAACTGCTTGTTTCAAGAATCCCCAAACAAAGAAGTTCACTGGCGTCAGGTCTGGTGATCCAGGTGGCCAAGGAATAGGACCCAAATGACAGGATGAATGGACTCAATGAAATGAAATTTCATAGAGAGCGACGGTAGTTCTCGCTCTTAAAAGGCCAAGGGCACCTATCTGGTGTGGGGGATGATAATTCCAGTAGCTCTGGGAAATTTTGAGGATTGTTTACATGTAAATGTACTCATAGATGTTAGTGTAACTCATTTAATTTTGAATTTTTCTTTGTGAAAAGCACGTTAAGGTAATGCTTCCTTTGTTTCTACGTGTTGTTATCTTCTGTTGTGATTATTAACTTAATAAAGTGTTACAATTTAATATTTAGTTATAAAATTTTCCTTTTCTTGAATAAATAAACCAGTACACTTACATGAAATAGAAAATTTAGAACATAAAAGTCTGACTTTTTGCTGTTTTCCATATTCTGACAAAGGGCGATTTTCATACTGTTTCAAACAAAAGCCAGAATATCTGCTGAACTTGAAGCCCAATATGATTTTCTGTTGTATCATCTGAAAGCTAGTGAAATGGGAAAGTTTTTGGTGCATTTGACCGGTTGTAGCTCATACGGTTGTTTCTGAAATTTTTGACTGAAAAGTTTGATGAAATTTCATTTTTGAGTGTTTCCAGTGTTTGAAAGCTTGTAACTCACTGTGAAGTGCGACTACCTTGATGAAAAAAGTGTCATTTTAAAGGATTTTGTCTGCTCTTTCCAAATATGTACTTATTTTGTATGTAGGTCCGACAGGAAGATCAGAAATTGGTTTTTTTCTCAAAATTTTGTTTTTTTGCGAATTTTTCTTAAATATAATATTACTCGGTTACAGTTAAGAATTGACACCACAAATGGGTGGTTCTATACTCCACTTGGGCTCTTCTATCACCCCTTTTCGTATGGCAGATTCGATCAAACTCACCCTGTATATTAGCAGCTATGTTGCATGATGCAAAAATTCTTTCAGATATTATATTACAATATGGAAAGTTTTTAAAATAATTATAGAAAAAAAAGAACACATCGGTAAAAATAAAGCTCATTTAATATAAGGGTGAGGGACAAAAGACGTTAGAAAGGGAAAGTGAATAAATACTCTGATCTTATATAAACATCCTAAAGGCAGTAAATTTTATTTCGTGTGCTGCAAAATCTATGCTTTTTGTTATAAGAAATCTTTTAAAAGGTTTCAAATTAAATCTATGAAACGTCTCACCAATAAATAAGATATGATCACCCATGGAAATTTAATGAGAATAGAATGCATGGGGGGGGGGACAATTGTAAATATTATTGAAAGCGCTTTATATTTGTTTTGAATCTAATCATTCACCGGTAGCTGTAATAATAGCACAAGTCTACCTATCAACAAATACACTTTTCTAGATGCTTCTGTGGTCAGTGCTTCTTATCGGGTTAAGCATGTCAGATTAAGAGTCCAGCCCTAAGGGAAACGACAAGGAAGCCCTAATGAATCCCAATGGCTTGATTAAATGAGTGTTGTAACAAACGTTTCTCAACTGTAGAAACCTAACAATCAAAAGGTCAGCTTTCGGTGTAAAAGTTAACTGTTTGCAAGACACTGGAATAGTAAAATATGGTACCAGCAAATGGTTTTGGATGGTTGCGTAGCCTTAAATCAGTTAATGTATTTGAATCGTTTATTTTGAAAAGGTAACATCTCTATTTTGATCTCCTCTGTCTCTTTAGAAAATTAAACAGCGCACGGTTGCATTTTTGAATGTCATAATCAATGGTTATTTGGTAAATTATTGCAGTAATTGTGTACTTAACTAAAGGCATTTTTTCATTGATTATGACATTCAAAAATATAACCGTGCGCTGTTTAATTTTCTAAAGAGACAGAGGAGATCAAAATAGAGATGTTACCTTTTCGAAATAAACGATTCATTTAAAGACACGCATTCTCGCACGAAATATCTGTATAAGGGAAACCGGGGAGGTTTGATCCGCTTTTTAAAAATACTTTTTTTCTTTATCAAAATTTGATGTATTAATTTTTTATTAGTAATTTTTAAGAGTGTCTAAACTGAGTCCATACTCCTCACTTGAGAAAGGTTTGACCGGCAAAGATTAAAAGTTTATAAAATCATTCTGAAGGAATTACATGTCTAATTAGATGCTATTTACCAGGTACCAGGAGTAATTACATCTAAGGCAATTCCATAAATTACTAAATGGATTGAGTTTGAATCATTAGAAATTATGATTGCTAGAAATGTCACAGTCAAATTTCATTTTCAAAGTAAATCTTTTTGCGCTCCCATTAATCATTGGATGAGAAACCTAATGACATATGTTGTGGATACTGTAGCAACAGTTTATACGGAAGCTAGATGTGAGATCTTCTAAGAAAAGTTATAAAAATTTATGTTCATTTACTCTCATGTAGCAACCCATATAATGCAAGAATATTTAGTTGGTTAAACATTCCACAAAAAATTTCCAATTGTAATGATACATTACTTGTTTGGAAGTCTTTGAAATAATCACCTTAAGCAATTGAGGGATGGAATTATTATGAGTCAGGTATATTATTTGAAAAAAAAAAAATTCATTTTCAATTTTGTAGTTGTTTCCTAGTCTTTGTCTTAATATTTTGAGAATTTTTCTTTATCTTTTTCATACGTAAGTTCTTGGAAACCTTAATAAAGGACCTGAAAAGGAAACTTAAAAATTTGTTAAATATACAAGATTTTTCAACAAAATATAATACTTATAAATGTAATCTTTGATTCGGGTACGCACCACAAGCCTATCATGTCATTTATTGTCATCACAGCCTCAGTTATTATGAATCATAAATTATTTGGTCCTACGAAATCTCATTCTTATTTTAATCTATACTTAACTAGTCTTTGCATAAAATAGTTATTTCTTTGCTGAAACATAGCTGCAAAAGTATTTCATGTTTCAGAAATAGGCCGCTAGTGCAAAATTATAGCATTTGCTAAATTGTGATTCGGCATAGAGTGACAAGTCACATCTGCTATACCCAATATTACTTTACAAACACAATAATAGACTATCCTGAGTTCAAGAAGCATTCACAGATTAAGGCCACTACAGGGGTCTTCCACGTGTTGTGCCACCACTCTAACTCCTTAAAGCAGTTCAGCTACTTTTAAAGGTATTAATTAACTTGCTTCTGAAGGATTTACCTCTGTAAGTAAACCTTCTTGTTGACTTCTCTACCAGTAGGCCTTTTTAAGGTTATTAAGTACCGTAAACACGGACTACTTTGGCCTAGGGTCCTTCTTTGGCCCAAACTGAGAAAGAGATTCAATGTTCTCTGCTAATCTTCATAAAATAGTTTATAAGTTTATTTTTGTCTGCATCCACTAGAGAACAGCCTCAAGTACTCAGTTATGTATGCGTAACAGTTCGATTGCTCACCACAAAGGGCTTTGTTCACTTTGTGCTAACAGGTGTCATCATAACATCTTACACTTTTACATGTGGAAGCAATTCTACATCTGCAAAGAGTTTAGGTACCTTTGTATAAAAAATATTCAATACATTATGCAGTAGTATAGTTGCACTTTTCACTTCCATTAACACTTTTATTTGAAAAACTCACAATAACTATCTGAACCCAGTGCGCGAAAACGCTGGTCTGATGCATACCAAGGATAGGACTCGCGCTTCTTAAACACTGCTAAATAATTGTAAAGAAATCAGTTAAATAGAATAACGTTCACGTAGGTCAATCTATACCAATAATATAAAGCTGAAGAGTTTGTTTGTTTGAACGCGCTAATCTCACGAACTACTGGTTCGAATTGAAACATTGTTTTTGTGTTGAATAGTCCATTTTGTCAGAAGGGCTTTAGGCTATATAACATTATGCTATATGCAAGGAGTTATTATTATAGTTTAAAAATAATGATGCTCGAAAAGCACGAGCGGCTTAGTTTCCACTCTTTTCGAGAGGTGGCGTTCACTAAAAGTCTTGTTTTGGTAACTGTGTGTCGAGGGCGCTAGCTGATACCAAACGAAAATAAAACTAAACATATCATGTATACAGAAATACTTAAAATACGTTCTTTATATTAAATAATATTATATTTATCCACATTTGATAAGACTGGGCGTCTTATTTTTTTTTCCAAAGGTTCTTTTATTTTTTCGTTTCCCCGTGTAATTATTTTACTATATATTTATCATATACTCATCATGTCGTGGTGTACTTAAAACAGTTTTTCAATCGATTGTTGTCTTATCAACGCGGGTGAAACCACGGGCACAGCTATGACTTAATGAAGGTTTTTGAAGCAACAACTTACAACCATTATAATACGAAGGAATTCTTTTTTGTCAGTTTTTGTGTTTAAGTTTTGTTGATGTTTTGTTCAGGGGTAGATTGTGCAACGCCAGACCACGCAGCTAGTACTGAATAAGATTTTTCATACAATGCAGAAAGAAAGTGAAAATCTTCATTTTTGGACTTTGGTTCAGAGGTACAGAATTAAGGATTCTTTGTTCAACAAATGGTAATTACATTTTAAAATATTATTCAAGCTCTTAATGAATATATAATTGCTCTCTGTCGGTAGTTTGTGAACCAATGTACACAGATTTTAAGTTTTTTTTTCAACTTCCCTTAAAAAATATTTGTGACTCAAACTTCATGCAAAATGTATTTTTCTTTCAAACGAATGGATTTTCGAACGAGCGTAAGTCTTTTTTTGGTGCTAGTAAGTTATGCAACGGTTTTAAATAGTGAAAACCACCTTAGGTGACAATAAGCGAAACACAAGAGTAACATTAGCCCTAATAAAAAAAGTTTGAAAAGGATAGTAACATTTTTGAAAAAAATGATAACTAATCAAATGTTAAATTATAATAGTCTAGATACGTAATAATAGTCTAGAAAAACTTTAATTTCAAATTTGAACAGTTCAAAAAAATGTGTAAACATTCGAACCTATGAGGAAGTTTGACTCCTACATATCTCGTTGTCTGATAAGGTGGAGTTATGTCGAACAAACTTTAGCGAAAAGATCATATTACATAGTTTACGTTCGAAAATGGATTTTTTTTTATTTGATTTTTTGAATATATTTTGAAAATTATTTTTGTTTTTTTTTTTTATATTTGCCAGTAATAAAAGTTTAATGAACATGAAAAAGTAATTAAACTGACTCGTAAATACTTCTTTTAAAAATATTGCTTAAACTCATTAAAAAATTCGTTTAGAAAAAAAAAAGACATAAGTTTTTTGATCATTAAAAAAGCTCCATGAAGCCCAAATATGTGTGAAACCAATCACTGTGATGAAATGGGACATGATCAGTGTGAAAGAAAAATTATAATACCGTATGCAGATTTTAGTTTTAGGTTGGTAACTTCCCACTTACCGCAGTAACCAACTTCCACCCAAACGACCCTAACACCAAATCATTTTTAATCCGAAAATTTCCAAAAACACATTTACAAATGCGCTATCCATTCGCCAGTTTCCTTAAATAAAAAAAAGTAAATAGTTAGAAGAAAGAGAGAGAGGATCAACAATTGAAAAAAAAAGAAGAAAAGATAATAGCATTGATTGTGATTCAAACGTCTGCAGCAATACAATACCAGCCGAAATTCTTGGAAAGCATTGGCATTTTCTTCCAATTTCCTCAATTATTTTGAGGGCGTGCTTCTTTCCTTCCGCTTGAAAATATTCACAAGTCAAATGTAATTATATGGTTCCCTCCGTCCTAGTTTTGACCTAAATTTCGTGGAAATCGCAGCAGTTCGTTATTTCGCAAAAAATACAAATTTATATGGAACTTGATTTGTGGTTTTATCTCGAAGGTCCAGGTCAGCTGAAGTTTCGCTATAAAAGGGGAAAGGTGGTGAAACAATCGTCATAAGTTCTTGAGCTCCTTTTAGACCTCCTTCCCCATCTTCTTGGAGTATACGCATAGTCTCGGACCCAAGGGATTAGTTCGTGAAAATTTAGGTGAGTTTATTTTTGATATCAAATTTCCAATACTGCGAAAAATAGCAAGGTTTCACATAGACCGGGGCATGTTTACGCACAGGGACCGTTTACGCGGTGCCCTTTTCTCGAAACGTGTTATGTTTGGTGTGTCACCAGTTATGGCAGATTGATGCTGGCCCAAGTACTGTCACAAGTTTTTTCGCTTCCGTCGAGCATTGGTATCGCATTTGGGAGGCAGGCCAGTCACTTGAGGGGGGGGGTCTATTGCCCCCACTGGCTTTGAGAAACTAATGTATTTGCGTATAAGTGGGCGTGGTTTTTGTTGTTTTCCGATGAAATTGCATTGTGTTTGCACTACGGATGCACAGATAAGCAAATTGGCCGACTTTCGCTTACCGATTAATCGGCTTGGCAGACTAATGATAATTTTTATCACTCTCAATTTCAACATCAAATCATTTTTTTGAATTTTTATTTTAAAGATAAGTTACTATTTTACTTTTGAGAGGCTATTTATTTATTTATTTATCTTGTTTCATTTTCTAATTTTTTCGAAACTTCATCCAAATTCTTTGTCAATAAAATTTACTAAAAACGAAAATTCAAATAAAAAACAGGGGGAGACTGTGGTAAGCAGGCTAACCTAGGAGCAGTTTTAATTTAAGTTTACTATTACTGAAATTATTATTTTAAAAATAAATTTAATACAAAACTTCTTACTTATGAAATATATAAAGTTTTCTAAAACACTATGATAATGGAGAAAAATATCGGCACAAGAGAAATGTCGCAACATATATTATGTGTCAAGGCCGTAACCATACCTTAGTTTCAGGGAGGGTCTTACCAAAACTATTTCTCGTGAAGTCTATGAAGTCAATAAAATTTGATTTCATGTTCTATATTCTATTAATTTTTGTTACAATAGATGTTAAAAGGGATAACCACCTATAACCAGACACGCCTTGCTGCAGCCGTCTATTTATTCAGACAAATCCGGCGTTCAGAGGGCGCTGCTCAGCGTACGCATGCGCTACGAGTCTAAAATTCTAATCATTTGCATATCATACCCTATTTTGCATTTGCGGAAAATTTAAGCCCATTCGCGCAAGTCCTTCGTGGTGTTGTAATTTTCACAAACATTAGTTTAGTTTTACTCGAGGTAAGCCATGAATTATGGCTCAATTAGAATCACTGATATCTCTTGTTATAATTAATGGAGAGAAATAGAACAATCTCCTACTTCAGAAAAAAAAAAAACGCTTTCCAACGACATATAATATTAGGGGGCGGGATATTTTCCCCCCAGTTTGGTAAAGTATGAAATTTAAGCTTAAAAAATTAATTAAAAAAAATCGAAATTAAGAAAAATGGCTCCGACACAAATCTACATGGCTCGAACTAATTCTGTACCAAATTTCAAATCTGTAGGTGCTATGTGGCGCCTGGACCCAGGCCAGCCACAACCATCCTTTCACAATATCTTTGAGCTTACTTTTTTTAATATATAGAGATCATTATTATTATTTTGTTAAAGTTTTTGAGTTATTTGTAAATTTTTCTCACTACACTTTCGTACTACATGTTGTTCTTGTGTTTGCAGAAAGTTATTTATTTATTGTTTATAAATTTTTTTCATGAGAAATTCTTGTTCAAGTCATACTCTTTAAGTAATTTATTTAAAAAATGGTTTTCCCTCTATTTTATCTGCAAACTTTGGCCGATTGTAAATAAAATGATATACTCATGTTTTTAGCATTCCACTGTAAAAATCTGTAATTTTTATTATTTATAATAGTGTCATGTGAATATCAGCTTTAAGGATTATTTTTTAATTTTAAGGATTACTTTTTTTTTTTCAGTTTTACGCAGTTTTTAAACTTTTTTTTTTTTTGCTTTTCACTCTGTACATTTCAATTTTATGTTGTAATAAGGTTTTAGAAAATAATTTACTCTTCGTAAATTTAATCATCATAATTTCTTACTGAAGGTATGCTGAAGGTTAGCATAGTTTCTTACTGAAGGTTTGAAGAATAACATTTAAAAATATTTCTTCAGCCGGCAAAATTTAGCCGATTAAGACCGATTAATCGCAAAATTTGGCCGATTATAAATAATCGGCAAATAGGTCAATTAAAAGGTACTGCGATTAATCGGTGCATCCCTCGTTTGTACCTTTCACCCCCCCCCGGAAAAACTTGAAATGACGGGTCCTGTTGTAAACCAAGAAATAATTAAGATATAGCTATTTCAGTAAAGTCCCCTCATTTGTTGTAACTTTTGCGAACCCCCCCCCCCTGCCCGTCTGCACTACTTTACGGGGTGGCAGCATCTAAATTCGTACTCCTGGTGCCAATACCTTTCAGAAAAACTAACTCTCATAATTGTGTCACAAAAAACGTACGGAAGTTAAAATTTGACCAGTTGCTCCTCCACTAGCTGAGGTTGCTCAGGGTGAATTCTATAAAACATTTTAACTTTCTATTTAGCGTGGAACAATTAAATAAACTTAATTCTTAGCAAAAATATTTTTATGGACAAGAAATTGAACATCTGAAGAAAAATCAAATGTTTTTTTTGATATTACACTTGGAAATACATTAAAAACTATAAATACTTACTCAATACAGACTTAATTTTTTACACAAGCAGATTATTTTTATTTAATGACACTAAAGCAACGCTGCAAATGAAAAGACTTAAGAGGAACGTAATATATAGTCTGATGATTAGAGCAAAGGTAGCGTTCCAATAGATAAAATGGCATATAAAGGCAAAAAGACAACGCATAAAATGGAAAATATGACATATAAAAGGACAATGATGACAGCTCCACATAAAATAAATTTAGGGTTTGAAGCCTTAAGGCAGCATTTCCCTTTCCTGCTCTCTGACATCGCGAAAATGCTTCGAGTTATAAATTATATTCCGCTTTAAATCTGCGAATGGAATAGCACATACAAGCAGTTCAAAAAGACATTGATAGAAAGATTTTGAAAGAGGCAGCTCAGCATAAGAAAACAAGCAACATCTTTCGATATATATCTCGTTCACGAATGTATTGTAAAAGTTTTACGTACTCGGTGCTAAAAATTTATCTTGAAATTATACGCTCCTATTTATTTTTTTAATATGCAATTATAACTAAAAATGGCTCTGATTAAATACGCAGTTTACTTAGATTTATTTTAATTATCCTTACATTCACTTTACTATTTGATTTTGTTAATCATGAAGCAAAATCATAATTTTCATGAAACAAAACTGAAAAGATGCGAAATAAATCAAAAGTTATTCAAAGAGAACAAAAAAGACTGAATTTATCACCCTGAATTTAAATGTCTTATAGAAGACATTTCGGGATACCACAATTGATTCATTTATTTTCGTAACGCTATATAGGATGTTCTGTTTTAAACTGCATGACTTTTATTTTCGCCAACCGTTCGTCCTACAGGCCTATTTCAAAACTCAATTGCTCAAAATGAAGTGCAGAGTTTCGCTGTTGAAAATTTGAAGCGAAAAAAAAAGAAAGAAAGAAAAATGCTCAAAACATATGAAATCTAATTTTTCATTCGGACACCAGGGCTCCAAATTCATACTCAGGCAAAAATTCTACTTTGAAAAATAATTCTAACATAAAAAAAATGGAAGATTTGTTACTAGAACTCGGAGATGTTAGAGTTAAAAATGTTCCCACTGGTGCAGAAAATTAGATCAAAACGACCGCTTGTCATTCTACGGAATCCGCTAACTACCGGTTTCAGTGTATTTCCCGCCAAACGCTGTAATTCACAGCGAGTGAAAAGTCGTGTAAGACACAAAACGCCGCATTTCATACTAATGTCAAACTTTTTGTATTCGTATTGCTCTTTTGTACCATGGATTTCCATAAATATAAGTTAGGAGACCTAGGATCTGTATCAAAAATTACATTTTTTTTTCTTAACATTTTTTTCGCTTCAAATTTTCGATATCTTAACTTTGTATTTCATTTTGAGCAATTTTACAGTTGCATGTGTGCATCTAGGACGAACTGTTTCGAAACAAAAGTTCGCGCAAGTAAAAACGGAACACCTTGTAAATCCAAAAGTATTGCCGATACAAGAGAGGAATGTAAGAAAATTAACACAATATTAATATTTGGAATCATTAATGTTTGTAACTGTGTTAACCAGGTGCTAATATATAATACAAGACTGTGAGAAGAAACTGCACATCTCTGCAGAACTGCTCATTAAGGTGAATCAGAAAAAAGCTCTTTCTTGAAAAAAAAATTAAATGGTGCGTAAAAGTTTCTTGATATAATTGTTAGTATGTGTACAAAATTTTATTGAATTGAGTTGATCTTCAGTTGCTTCTAGGGCCATTTACTATACAAAATTTGTCGATTTTTATCATTTTTGCAAAAAACTTAGTTCTTAGCTTCAAAGTGCAAAAAAAGTTGCCATATTCCATCTTTACACCGTGTACATTTTTTTTGGTTCTGAGTTAATATTTTCAGTTACGTCTGTTTCCTCTCATTATATAAAATTCATTAATTTTGTCGTTACTTCAATACGTTATTCATTCTTATTAAAAAATAATATTCTTTAGTAAAAATAGCGGCGAAATGTTGCCATATGGTATCTTTAGAGCATGTGAAAAATTTTGGCTCTATTGGAACTCGGGATTCTAACTACTTATTCTAAAAAAAAATCAAAAAGGATGAAACTAACGAATTTTGTATAATAAACAGTCCCAAGGGCAACTCAAGTCATTGACCCATATCATTAAAAATTTGTAACATATGCTCTAAGGCAGGGGTTCCCAAAGCGGTCCACAGGGATCCCCAGGGGTCCCCCGTAGTTTGCAAGGGGTCCATATAAATGAAAGAAATAGTTGGGGGACCACAAGATATAATATAAATAGGGGTCCACGAGCCAGGATCATTAACAAAAAATCTGAGCAATAGTCTGCATCAATTGCTACAATTTATAACAAATGCAATTAACAAAATTCGTAATAATACTTAACACTGTACATTATTTGCGCAGTTGTATGAAGAAAAACTTCAATAAATTACTTTTTCACTTTGAAGTGTTCACCTTTCACCATGTACACTTGAAAGTACACTTAATGTTACAAATATCATGCTTACAAGGTTTTTATTAAAATTATTATTATTTTAAAAACTTTTTGGCACTGATGTCTTAGTGAATTATTAATATTTTTGATGACTTTGAAAAATTGATATTTTACAGGAAGAGTTGATTGGAATGAGCACTAATGAAGAACTTAAGATAGATTTTAAGAGAGAGAAGAAAAAATAAAAAATAATTTTCAAAATTTATTCAAAACATTAAATAAAAAAAAATCCATTTTCGAACGTAAATTATGTAATTATGATCTTTTCGCTAAAGTTTGTTCGAAGTAACTCCACCTTATCAGACAACGAGTTATGTAGGAGTCGAACTTCCTCATAGAGTTCGAATGTTTACACATTTTTTTTTTTTTTGAACTGTTCAAATTTGAAAGTAAAGTTTTTCTAGACTATTATTACGTAACTAGACTATTATAATTTAACACTTGATTAGTTATCATTTTTTTTTTCAAAAATGTTACTATCTTTTTCAAACGTTTTTTATTAGGGCTAATGTTACTCTTGTGTCACCTAAGGTGGTTTTCACAATTTAAAATCATTGCATAACTTACTAGCACCAAAGAAAGACTTACGCTCGTTCGAAAATCATAAAAACCGATTTTTTTCTTGTGGTTTGTTTTAATACGTCTACTTATTTTTTTACTTACTTTATATATTCTCACTCTTCATTTTATTATTCGTAAACCAGAGTGTTAGAATCATTCCTATGAATTCCATGTCCCAAAAAATTTACACATAGTGTAAGAATCGCATGATACATATTGTTACAGTCGCTTCGCAGATCTTTAATACAGAATAGTGTTTTGACCTAGTCTCACTTTCATAAAGGCATTTTTCATTATTTTGACATTTGACTTAGTTTTGTTAATTTTTGTAACATAATGTGTTACCATCTATAAAATGAAGAACATTTATTACGAGCAGAATAATCTATAGAAGTAAAGCCGAGAAGGCATGAAGACATAAGTATGATTGTAAGCTACTAGAAACGGACCTCTAACTCAATTAAACTTTAAATGATGATTTTCAAAGCTAGCCTGAAAATACCAAAAAGGTTTGATACGGTACATCGCAAAGAGCTTCAAGGGCACGTTTACGCAGTAAAAACTTGCGTAAACGTGCCCCGTCGCCTTGTTCAGATTTATTTTTAACGTACAACAAAATTTAATAAAATTTTTGCGTACACACACACGTACGTGTACTTTTCTCAAACAAGGATGAAGTGCTGTTAATATTTATAATTTGTTTATTTTTATCCAAGCATTTTTATTTCACAATGGGCTTCAATAAGTTCAACACAAATTTTACTCAAGTTGGCAAAAAACATATTATCTTCCCCACAAACCCGTCATTTGAACATTCGGGGGGGGGGGCATAGGAGGCACCCTCCCCCCTATTTTGGAAGCAAAATGTAAGTGCCCATTTGACCATACGTACTTGAGTGATTCCATACCAACTCACCTTAAAAAAGAAAAGTTGGTCGCACGACCGACTCCAATTTTCTTTAAATTTGACACACAGGTTGATTATATAGAGGCATGAAAAAGTCCAAATTTTTAGGTTCCTGCTCCACTTATTTTCTGAGATACATTTTGCCCTCAAAGTTTGTTCGCCACGTCAAAATACTAAACAAGTGATGTATTAATTCATTTTTTATATAACATTGTACTCATGCAATATAAAAGTGTTTGGTATCTATGGAAACTAGTTACTCCAAGCATTCAGAAAAAAAAATACTAGAACGTTCATAACGAAAATTGCTAAGGTACAGGGCTCTTTGAAGTTGTCACCACAAAAACTCGATTTTGGCGATTTTGCTAAACTGGAGAAATTTATTCCATAAAAAGGAAGACACAACCAAAGGTTTACTCACTTTCTAGTAGTGTGCAGATATTTACTATAAATGATTACGTAGTGCATAACTTGGGTCTCTCAATCCTTCTTGGAAATATTTAAGCTTAAAGATAGGCCACAAGGCAAACTCATGCGATTTTGGCCATCTTGGCAGCCAATTTTCTCATAAAGGGTAATTAAAGTAGAAACTTTATTATTATTATTTTTTACACAAGCTACTGATATGTTAGCTATTCACATGAAAAGAGTTTACATTTGGTTATTTCTTGTATTAAGAGATATCCCGCTGACAGTATATACACGTTTTCGCGACGACCATTTGCTTTTGTTCTCCCTCTCATTGACTTAAAATTAATTAAACCAAAAATTAATGATATACAGTAGCCCCTCGTTATATCGCGCCTCGTTATATTGCTCATTCGGATATATCGCTCTTTTCTTTTGTCGCCCAAAAAAAAAACTTTTAGTTCGAAACCACTTTTGAGAAAATATGTAAGGTGCTCAGAAAAGGTCTCTTTCTCATTTATTTTGTCATCAATGAACAAAACGAAGGTTCTTCTATTCTTCTGAATTCGCTGAACAGAAGCAGCAAATTCCTGTCACCTAAACTTGCATACTGCAGAGACAATTTGGAAACTACTGAACATTTTCTTTTGTATTGATACAATGAGTGAAATGCATCTGGTAAGTGTCAAGAAAACACACGCCCTAAAATCTAATGTTCGAATAAATGAATTTTTATGTATGTGCACGTATAATTTACTTGTATGCTGGATATAACACTATTTTTAATGACCTGGGTTATATCGCGCTTTAGGATATATCGCGCTTTTTTCTTGTCCCCCGAAAAGAGCGATATAACGAGGGGTTACTGTATTTATTAATAGCTGTATTATCTACCCACTATGTCATGAAATTTAATTTATTAAATCATTGAACAATAAATTAGATATTTGATGAAAACAAGAAATAGTATTTCTCCGATGCCTGAGCATTATGCATTCATAATTATAAAATACTGAATAATTTCTTGAGAAAAAAAATTAAAATAAAGGAGCTCTAAATATTTTTCACATAAGCAATACCCAATCTTGTGATTGGGATATTCCTGTTTTTAATTGCAGAATTTCTTGAATATCACATGAATATCAGGAAAATAAATGAGGCCTCGTTTGATGTAGGATATTTTATGATAAATTTCATTTGATGGGCTACAAACTGAGCATGGTTATAAAGAGCTATTAATTACAGCATCGAATTCCATTTTACCTTATTAACAGTTAAATATTTACAAATAATTAGATAAATAATTTAATATAAAGCAATGCTTGAAGAATTAAATATAGTACAACCTAATTTATTCCCATACTCATCTTTACAAAACTGACATGTGCTGTGCAGTGTGCACTGATAAGAACTGACAAGAATAAGTTTACTCACTAAACTGTTAGTTCACAGATACCATGAAGCATACATTCTTTTTTCTACAAAATAATACTGCAACAAAGAACAAGGGTATCCTCCTGTTAAGAGCCAATCAGGAATATCCCAAACACAAGATTGGGTATTGCGTATGAGATAAATATTCAGAGCTTCTTTATTTTAATTGCTTTTCAAGAAATTCTTTATTACTTTATAATTATGAATGCATAATGCTTAGGCATCGGAAAAATTCAATTTCTTGTTTTCATCAAATATCTAATTTATTGTTCAATGATTTAATAAATTAAATTTCATGACATAGTAGGTAGATAATACAGCAATTGATAAATGTATCATTATTTTTTGGTTTAATTAATTTTAAGTCCATGAGAGGGGAAACAATAGTATATGGTCGTCGCGAAAAACATGCATATACTGTCAGCAGGATAACTCTTAATGCAAGAAATAACCAAAAGTGAACTCTTTTCCTGTGAATATCTAACAAATCAGTAGCTTGTTTCAAAAAAAAAAAAAAAATAAATAAATAAATAAATAAAGTTTCTACTGCTTCCCCTTTTATGAGAAAAATGGCTGCCAAGATGGCCAAAATCGCATGTTTTTGCCTTAAGGCTTATCTTTAAGCTTAAATATTTCGCAGGAGGATTGAGAAACCCAAGTTATGCATTGCGTAATCATTTATAGTGAACATCTGTACACTACCAGAAAGTGAGTGAACCTTTGGAACTTTTGGAACCTTTGGTCTTCCTTTTTTTGGAATAAATTCCTCAATTTTAGCAAAATCGAAAAAAGGCGGAAAACTTGTCTTTGCCTTACTAAAGAACGCGATGGAAGTTGGTATTAGTATAGATAGTTAACATTTTCGACTCTATTTACTTGCCGACAGAGTGGCGTAGTGGTTAAGACGGTATTCTCTCCAACCCAAAAGCGCGGGATGAAACCCGACTCCAGTCGGTAGATTTTCATGATGTAGAAAATCGGCAGCGTCCATGTCGTATGATTATGCGGCATGAAAAAGATCCCTCGAGTAATTGTTTGGCAATAAGTATCGCTGGGCAAAATTAAATTCCTAGTGCAGTTTCGCATCGAACAGAGCCCAATCTAGTGAGGAAACTAGGCGTCAATTCTGTGGCAATGGCATTTCACCGATTGTAGTGCCACATGAAAGAGTGGGTGCCGGTCTCGGGGAATGCACTAACTCTGCAAATGGCAAGAAGCTTTACGCGCAGCCCCATTTGAAACTCACTTAATTTACTTTCAGATGGAGTGTATCAAGGATAGAAGGGAGCAAAAAGTATCTACATACGTTTAGGATTATTGAACCCCTTCCCTTGAGAAAATTTTGCTTACTCCACTGGATTGAACCTCCCTAGCAGCATCATCTCATCGGCCGATGATCGGCCATTCATCGAAACCCGATGAAATTCTCATCGGCCGATGATCCAATATGTCTCATCGGCAGAGCAGAATCCGAGCAGCAAAATCCGATGAGAATACGATGAGATTTGGAGCAATTTACGAGCAAAACAGTCCCGTGCCGAGGAATTTCATCGGGAAACTTGATCGGAAGGATATCGTTTTCCGATGGAATATAGCTCATCTTATTTTCATCGGGAAAGTTGATCGGAAGGATAACGCTTTCCGATGAAAAGTAGCTCATCGAAAACCGTGCTCGGATACTGATCGGAACGATGTCACCGTGCGTTACAGGATCAGTTTACGAGGAGTTTGTTGATCGGCAGAGCAAAATCCGATGAGTTGATGCTACTTGGGCTTAAGTTATTTTTCAAATATTCACGATGACTGTTGAATATATGATTTTGCACCCGTACAAATGTCTATAAATATACTTAAATTTAATCCTTTTATATTTTTTCCTAGAATCCCATTACTAATAATATGTCAAGTGACAACAGCAGAGAAGAAGCTCGTGAGATTGCTATAAGACAGCTCTATGAAGAACTACAGAGCCTGATCGAAGACTATGTAGCTACCAATGGCCAATTTTGGCGAATGGTCCTAAATACCCTAGAAGAACTTCAACTTCAACTTCTACGACGTGAAGAGCCGGAGCGGACTGGGCAGCAGGACAGCAGTTCACAGTCGTCGGCCAGCCGTGATGAAACAGATGGGACACCCCAGAAATAGGACGTGGAATATTCTTCGTTTAAACTTTTGAATTAATTCAATCAACTTTAAGTATGTGCTACAACTCTAATGTGAATTTTTTTGCGGCATTTCAAAATAATGCAAGCCAGATTTTAAAGTAGTTGTTTATTTACAAGCAAAAAATTTTATATAAACAACTTTAAAATTGTACAATTCAAACAATAATCTGCTACTAACAATGTAACAAAACTAATAATTTCCACAATAAAATGTGTTTTTTCTCTGAAATGTTCTACCTTGAATATGAAAAAACAATAACACAGTGGTTATAAAAACTTAATTTACACAATGTTTTTTGTTCTGAAATTTTCTAACTTGAATATGAAAAAACAATAACTATGATCATAAAAACTAAAGTTTAGAGGAATTTGAAAGCACACATTACAGATATACTGACCCAAGCCTTTTCTAAATAGCAATATCGGTAATTTCTGTCAGTTTTGAATTAAAATCTGAGACATTACTATACATACTAGTGATTTTTGTATGCCATTCACATATGAAGTATATATAGTACATGAAGATAAAATTTTCCAATGCCTTTCAGTATAAAAGTAGTAGTATAAAAGCAACATTAAATTATTTTTTTTAATAAGCTAAATTTTACATTTCCAATTATAGTTTAAAACGTTTCCCTTTCGAATTTTATTGGCAAATTTTATGTCCACTGATGAAGATTTGCTTTACATTTTAATTATGTTTGGCAGTTGCTCAATGTAGATAATTTTCTTTTATCGCTTTTTGAGTAGCAATTATTTTTTTGTTTTCGTATAATCATTAAGAATTTTTTTAGATATTCCTGATAAACAATATTCAATGTGATTTAAGACATAAGTACCACAGTTACATTTAACTAAAAAGTCCATATCATAATTTCCATTTTTTCTATTAAAAGCTGCACTATTAAATTTCTTTGCTCGTGAAAGTTCAAAAATGATTTCTCGTGGTTCTTACTTACAAGTTTCCTAAAAGTTTCGAAAGTATTTACATTCACATCTATCAGCAATTTTTTGCGGAATTTTATTTTACCACTGTCAGTGATAGAAGTTGATAAGCATCAGAATTCATCAATTCTAATGTTTTATCAAACACAAACATAGAAATGCATTCTAAACACTGAATTATATGTGATAACTTATGGCCCAAGTAACCTGAAATGTAAACTAAAACTGAAACCACATTAACATTATTTTTATTATCACTACTACTGTTAAAAACATCATAGAGATTTTCTGGTATTTCAACTTCAGAGCTCTTAGTTAATTCTCCACAGTTCACATTTCTTAACTTAAACTCGCCACATTCTTTTCTGAATATAAACTTATTAAGTTTAATATTTTAATTTTTTTTTCTGCTTCCATAACTTGAATACAAGATACATTGTAGTTTGCCCCACTGATTTGCCGGTAATGGCTAAATCTAGCTTCTAGACAATCCGTGTGAAATTTACCTAATAACACATAGCTTGGGCTAATAAATTCAAATAAATATTTTACTATCTCAATTAAAGTATACGTTGTGAACTTTAAAGCAAAAAAGTTTCTTTCGTTAGCATGCTACCAGTAAGACCAATGTTTTTCTCTCATCTGATTTTATTTTATCAATTCATCCCATTGTGTCAACCACAAGTTAAATTTAACTAAAAATCTAAAATTTTCATCTTCAAGAGAATAAATAGGATTAGGTAACATGTTATTTAAAT
Source organism: Uloborus plumipes (assembly GCA_038373865.1). Classification (NCBI taxonomy): domain Eukaryota; kingdom Metazoa; phylum Arthropoda; class Arachnida; order Araneae; family Uloboridae; genus Uloborus; species Uloborus plumipes. Next base: position 21,344 of record JAXGGA010006565.1, read on the forward strand.
GCTTGACGTTAGAGGGATGTTTAACATTGACGACTTTCCAACAATTTGATATTTGACAGATGAACTGCTTTGTTTCAAGCACATTTAAACCTAAATTTAAATTTAACTCTAAGGCAACAGAGTTTCTGTCATCAAATAAGTTAGAGCATGCTTAGTATTTTGATTTTCTATTGAATTGGGATAAAAAAAAATTATACTCTAGTCCCACACCATTGTAAGTGCTGGTGTCTATGTCGTGTGGTCAATAGCTTGCGACTTCAAATAATAATGAATCAGGTGATAAGTGAATTAAGTACATTATGTAATAGTAGAAATCACGTTTCTTTCTAAAGTTTTACTTGTGTAGTGAAAAAGTTTCTACATTTCTTTTAAGATGTTAACCTGATACATATTGCCAATTACTGAATAAGTTGTAGATTTTTTTTTGTATTATAATTCACACACGCACACACACCACAAAGTACATCTTGTATTTGAAAATAAATTTTTCATTAGCACACTGTAAAAAATAGTTGTTTTTACAGTATAATACAGCTAATTTTATAGTAATGAACTGTAAAAAATGTTAAATTTTACAGTAATGAACTGTAAAATTTCTTATTTTACACTAATAAATTGTAAAATTGCTGCTTTCGAGTAATAAACTGCGAAATTGCTCATTTTAGTTTATTACTGTGCATTTTACAGTTTTAAACTGGAACCTCTGCTGCCAGTATTATACTTTAAAAACAGCACTTTATTTTTGCAGTGCACGCGACTGGTTTCAAATGTGTTTTCTTCCCAAAAGTATGAGTTAGGGCTTCCGTCAAATTCAATAAGAGAGTTCAGAAATAACGATCTGAGAATGAGACATTAGGCACTAAATGTACTGGAAAAGAAGAGATCACCTTTTTAGGTTTTATGCAGAATTCTTCTTTTAAAAAATTTCAAATTCAGGAAAGGCTACAAATCCTCCCGAATTCTGATTGTCTCTGCAATATTGTCTTCAAATCTTCTGAGTTTAAGCTTCAGATACAGGAAGCCATTGTTGTAAAATCTTACCGAAAAGGTAAAGGGGAAGACTGTTACAGAGTAATGTCATGTTGGAAAAATAGAAAAAAAGGTACATTTCAAGGTACATTATTCACTGAGGTAAAAATGCTCTTTTAAGATTATATTTCCTGATTTCGGTGATTTTAGATCTTTTACGCATTTGTGTTAAATATAATATTTTGTCTGCATACCTTAACAAGAACAAATGCAATTGCGATCCTTTTTTGCCCTAAATTTATTATAATGTACATCTGCAACTTATCTCGTGTCTCGTGTGCATGTTTTAGACAAAAAGAAAACCTTTTGCCCTATTTGTTCATAATAGCCGCGGCAGTAAAGCCAAAAATCTGTTTAGCTTGAAAATCTTTTCTCTAAGGTGACAATCATTGGACGTTTTGCAACACTAATATTTTATTTATTTTGGACTTTTCTAGTAAATATTTTTGTACAAGGTGTGTCGATTAAATTCAAGGACTTCACGTGTACTTACAAAATGAAAATGTGTAGGAACACATCACTATCCCAAGTAGCACACTTCGTTTTTAAAGGTTGTAAAATAGTTATTAACGTTGTAACAGCCACTTAAAAACGTTTATAAAACGTTTAAAGGTTATTTGTGCTACCTGGGATGTGGATGATACAGTGCAAACCAATGTGTTTATTAGAGATCGTGTCACTGTCTGTTTGGTAAAAGTTCTTTGCATCCATTTGTCAGTAACTTTAGGAATAAGGTTTCACATTTTGTTACAGTGCTTATGGTTTTTAGTATTTATTCACAGATATTTGTAATAGGCGAACTTTACGTATTCTTTACCCCTCTGTCATACATATAATATTTATGAAATAAAAATAAAACAGCTTCCTTAAAAATAATTTGAGCACGTTTGCTTCCGTCTCCCCAAAAAATTGAAATAAGTGTCAGCGTGTAAGATGAAGACTTAAGCTGGAAATTTGATGAACAGTTGCTAGTTTTTGAAGACAAAAAACATAAATTTCGTTCATAAAACGGAAAAAACTCATTCGTATTACTTCCTCACATAACTGAACAAACAATCAACTTTGTAACTCATTACATCAACAGCCTCCTAATTCTTACTCCAACAATTTAAACACAAAAAGAACATTCCGTTGGCGAAATTCCGGCTTTAAACGAAGCTCCTCGACGTCTAAATTTGCAAAGCTAAGTAGATTTAATTTCCTGATAAACAATATTCAATGTGATTTAAGACATAAGTACCACAGTTACATTTAACTAAAAAGTCCATATCATAATTTCCATTTTTTCTATTAAAAGCTGCACTATTAAATTTCTTTGCTCGTGAAAGTTTAAAAATGATTTCTCGTGGTTCTTACTTACAAGTTTCCTAAAAGTTTCGAAAGTATTTACATTCACATCTATCAGCAATTTTTTGCGGAATTTTATTTTACCACTGTCAGTGATAGAAGTTGATAAGCATCAGAATTCATCAATTCTAATGTTTTATCAAACACAAACATAGAAATGCATTCTAAACACTGAATCATATGTGATAACTTATGGCCTACGTAACCTGAAATGTAAACTAAAACTGAAACCACATTAACATTATTTTTATTATCACTACTACTGTTAAAAACATCATAGAGATTTTCTGGTATTTCAACTTCAGAGCTCTTAGTTAATTCTCCACAGTTCACATTTCTTAACTTAAACTCGCCACATTCTTTTCTGAATATAAACTTATTAAGTTTAATATTTTAATTTTTTTTCTGCTTCCATAACTTGAATACAAGATACATTGTAGTTTGCCCCACTGATTTGCCGGTAATGGCTAAATCTAGCTTCTAGACAATCCGTCTGAAATTTACCCAATAACACATAGCTTGGGCTAATAAATTCAAATAAATATTTTACTATCTCAATTAAAGTATACGTTGTGAACTTTAAAGCAAAAAAGTTTCTTTCGTTAGCATGCCACCCCTAACAGTAAGACCAATGTTTTTCTCTCATCTGATTTTATTTTATCAATTCATCCCATTGTGTCAACCACAAGTTAAATTTAACTAAAAATCTAAAATTTTCATCTTCAAGAGAATAAATAGGATTAGGTAACATGTTATTTAAATGCTTGACGTTAGAGGGATGTTTAACATTGATGACTTTCCAACAATTTGATATTTGACAGATGAACTGCTTTGTTTCAAGCACATTTAAACCTAAATTTAAATTTAACTCTAAGGCAACAGAGTTTCTGTCATCAAATAAGTTAGAGCATGCTTAGTATTTTGATTTTCTATTGAATTGGGATAAAAAAAAATTATACTCTAGTCCCACACCATTGTAAGTGCTGGTGTCTATGTCGTGTGGTCAATAGCTTGCGACTTCAAATAATAATGAATCAGGTGATAAGTGAATTAAGTACATTATGTAATAGTAGAAATCACGTTTCTTTCTAAAGTTTTACTTGTGTAGTGAAAAAGTTTCTACATTTCTTTTAAGATGTTAACCTGATACATATTGCCAATTACTGAATAAGTTGTAGATTTTTTGTATTATAATTCACACACGCATACACACCACAAAGTACATCTTGTATTTGAAAATAAATTTTTCATTAGCACACTGTAAAAAATAGTTGTTTTTACAGTATAATACAGCTAATTTTATAGTAATGAACTGTAAAAAATGTTAAATTTTACAGTAATGAACTGTAAAATTTCTTATTTTACACTAATAAATTGTAAAATTGCTGCTTTCGAGTAATAAACTGCGAAATTGCTCATTTTAGTTTATTACTGTGCATTTTACAGTTTTAAACTGGAACCTCTGCTGCCAGTATTATACTTTAAAAACAGCACTTTATTTTTGCAGTGCACGCGACTGGTTTCAAATGTGTTTTCTTCCCAAAAGTATGAGTTAGGGCTTCCGTCAAATTCAATAAGAGAGTTCAGAAATAACGATCTGAGAATGAGACATTAGGCACTAAATGTACTGGAAAAGAAGAGATCACCTTTTTAGGTTTTATGCAGAATTCTTCTTTTAAAAAATTTCAAATTCAGGAAAGGCTACAAATCCTCCCGAATTCTGATTGTCTCTGCAATATTGTCTTCAAATCTTCTGAGTTTAAGCTTCAGATACAGGAAGCCATTGTTGTAAAATCTTACCGAAAAGGTAAAGATGAAGACTGTTACAGAGTAATGTCATGTTGGAAAAATAGAAAAAAAGGTACATTTCAAGGTACATTATTCACTGAGGTAAAAATGCTCTTTTAAGATTATATTTCCTGATTTCGGTGATTTTAGATCTTTTACGCATTTGTGTTAAATATAATATTTTGTCTGCATACCTTAACAAGAACAAATGCAATTGCGATCCTTTTTTGCCCTAAATTTATTATAATGTACATCTGCAACTTATCTCGTGTCTCGTGTGCATGTTTTAGACAAAAAGAAAACCTTTTGCCCTATTTGTTCATAATAGCCGCGGCAGTAAAGCCAAAAATCTGTTTAGCTTGAAAATCTTTTCTCTAAGGTGACAATCATTGAACGTTTTGCAACACTAATATTTTATTTATTTTGGACTTTTCTAGTAAATATTTTTGTACAAGGTGTGTCGATTAAATTCAAGGACTGCACGTGTACTTACAAAATGAAAATGTGTAGGAACACATCACTATCCCAAGTAGCACACTTCGTTTTTAAAGGTTGTAAAATGGTTATTAACGTTGTAACAGCCACTTAAAAACGTTTATAAAACGTTTAAAGGTTATTTGTGCTACCTGGGATGTGGATGATACAGTGCAAACCAATGTGTTTATTAGAGATCGTGTCACTGTCTGTTTGGTAAAAGTTCTTTGCATCCATTTGTCAGTAACTTTAGGAATAAGGTTTCACATTTTTTTACAGTGCTTATGGTTTTTAGTATTTATTCACAGATATTTGTAATAGGCGAACTTTACGTATTCTTTACCCCTCTGTCATACATATAATATTTATGAAATAAAAATAAAACAGCTTCCTTAAAAATAATTTGAGCACGTTTGCTTCCGTCTCCCCAAAAAATTGAAATAAGTGTCAGCGTGTAAGATGAAGACTTAAGCTGGAAATTTGATGAACAGTTGCTAGTTTTTGAAGACAAAAAACATAAATTTCGTTCATAAAACGGAAAAAACTCATTCGTATTACTTCCTCACATAACTGAACAAACAATCAACTTTGTAACTCATTACATCAACAGCCTCCTAATTCTTACTCCAACAATTTAAACACAAAAAGAACATTCCGTTGGCGAAATTCCGGCTTTAAACGAAGCTCCTCGACGTCTAAATTTGCAAAGCTAAGTAGATTTAATTTCCTCCTTTACTCTGTACTACACTAGCCAAACAGAATGTAAATTGATCCGCATATTTCATTTGGAAACAACGCTTTAGTTAAGAGCACTGCTAAGAGCTAATGAGTGGGAAATAATCTCTTTTCAGCACTCACAGTTAATTTGTTCCCAGTTCCACAAATGTCTGACGGTGTCTATCTCGACGTTAAGCATCCCTATTTGGCTTACCTTACTCCAAGCACAGTTTTCGAATCTTCTCCTCGAGTTGCCTCAAATCACAAATGGCGCTATTACATGGGCGAAGTAAATCACTGTACTTATGTCAAATCAATTGCTGGGCTCGGATGGGGCGTAATACGGAGCATGGAGCAGATGAGGAGAGCAATAATAGCAGTCTCGAGCTCCTTCCATTGTATGTGACGGTTTTAATTATAGTTCGTGCATTAAATGTAGTGGGATTTTGTTTTTCGGCTGTGTATTATATAAGCTTAGTAATTGTGTGTCAGTATGTAATGTTGTTTGAGAACATATAACATGGTTGCAGTTTTAATAATGCTACATTCAGTCTTTGGAGAAGCGGCTTTATTCACAAATATGTACCAGATAGTGAAAATATTCTTAATGTTAGGGATAATTAAATGACGTATGAAGTGCACAAAGTTATTTTGTTTCATTTATGAAACTGTCGAAAATTGGGGGAAAAAAGGGAAACAAGGGGGGATGTCGTTTCCTAAAACTGAGGGGAGGAGTGTTGTCACATTTGGATTTAAGGGGACATTTTGCAGCAGAATCAGAGCAAGAATTGTGTCAGAAGCAGTTTGAAGTTTTTTTACTGCGCTGTGCTATCTCGAAATGTGAAAAAAGGTTCAAAAACAGTTTCATAACAGTGAACCACATGAACAGTGTAATAAAAGAAAAGTTTGAGCAGAGCAATTGAAAGAGCATCTTGAGACATATTTTTGACACAAAAATTAATTACCATCGATGACCCGTTATCGAGATACAAGGTAAGTTTGCCGAACTTTTAGTAAAAGTGCCACATTGGAAGACTTGGAGAGAAATTGATCTCGCAATTTCATCGTCTGCATGTCATCTTCATCGTCATATATCTACAAATCGTGCCAAAGATGTCCTGAATTACTCACTGAAACTCTCTAAACATGGTAATTTTTTTTTTAATTTCGTCAGACTTTAAGACTTCAAATTTCGATTATGGGGACACGAGGGCAATAATTGATACATATTTTACAATGCTCTTTCGATTGTTGCTTATTAAAAAATTTCATTATTACATAAATAAATCTATTTAGTTCTACTTAGAATTTCATTCAACACATTTTGATTATTCATCATTTTCTTTCAAAGATTTTTTTTTTAATTGCACCATATATGAACAAGAACTTCATTTTTTCGGCAAACTAACTTCAAAACTATTTTGATTTACCCATTTCACTCATAACAAATTTATCTGTAAGAAGCCATCAACTCAAGCTATCATAATTTTGATAGATGATAATTTACCTTGTAACAATCAACGAAGACAAAATTATCTCCAGCAGACAGCTAATGAATCCTTCACTTTATTTTCATGTTTTGAAAAACATTTAATATAGTTTTGTTTAATATCACTCAATAAATCTATTTAATATTTTGGAAGACAAAATAAAACTAGTAATTCTAACTGATAATTTCACTTAACGTTTAGATTAATCATTCTTTTCCTTTTTTCTTAAGACAGGTTTAAATATCACCAAATGCGAAACAAGAAGTTTATCTGTTAAAAAAAAGACACCATATTGATTCATCAGATTCACACATCACAAATCCATCTGTACAAACCATCAACTCAAGCAATCACACTTTTGACAGACGATCTTTTAGCTCGTATAAAAACAATCTGCGAAATCGAAGTGATTCACCAGCAGACAGCTAATATTACCTACTCTGTATTCTCTAATTCCAAATAATTTTTACTAACTTTAACCTGAAACTAAATTTTTTAAGAAACGTAATTAAGAGTTATCTTTAAGTGAAAGTCTTCATTCATAAGGATGCATGATTAGCAAATGAACATATACTTCCCGTCGCGCATCCCACAAATATATTTTTTAAATTCATACTAAAAATTATTATTTTTTTGGAAAATAAAATATAATTATTCCAACTGAATTCAAATGAAATTTTGCTAATTGAATATTTTTCTTTTATCTTGAAGATATTTCTGTACCTCAGAACCAGACTAACGTAAGTCAATTTTCGTCATTTTTCGATAGAGGGGAAAAACTATTGTCGAATACATCGTTTTTCCCCTCTACTGAAAAATGGACGAAAATGGACTTACGTTAGTCTGGTTCTGAGGTACAGATTTTTAGATGCAACAAGATATGAAACAAGAAGTTTACAGCTTCTAAAATACTTTTTACACCATTTTCGTTTTCCCCATCCACGCATCACAAGTCCATCTGTACAAAGCCATCAACCTGAGCAATCACACTTTTGACAGATGATCCCTTAGCTTGTCTAAAAACAATCAGCGAAGACGAAGTGATCTCCGGCAGACAGCTAATAATTCCTTCACTCTCTATTCCCTAGTTCCAAATAACTACATCTATTTATTATTTCCTCAGCTCCGCGAGGTTGGAAGTAATGCTACTCCTTCGCGTGCATGTTGCAAGAAAATGTAAAAAAAGAGCGCAATTGAAATATCTTGCAACTAGACATTCCTTTCGGAGACGAGACAGGGTCCATAGGGTAAGAAAAGCTTAAAATAATAGGATCACGCTTTCCATATGGGGTTGAAAAATCGCCAAGCTATGCCGTCTTTGATAGCATCGCTAGATTGCAGTCACACTTCCCAATTCGCGCCTTGGCTCGTGTTCTTGGTTGTCACATTCCTTCCTGACGGAATATCTTCTATTTCTTAACGGTAGAGGGAGAACGAAAAAAATAAAGTAAGAATATCGTCTTTTCCAACACCCTACGCGACATTCAGATATATCTCGAGATACCAAACACATCTTCAGCTTTCGACTAACATTTGCCCATGGGGGACGGTATAGAAACAGAATTGTGTGAGGATGTGTCTGATATATGGTTGCCGTTTGGGAGATTACGACGTTACCGTTTACGAAACAATCGGAGTCTGGTTGATCGCTCCGCTTTTCACTGGAAGACATTCAAGATAATAATTCAAATGTTGTTTTTGTTTCTTACTTCATTGCCCTATTCTCCCCTTCCTTCGGCATATAACTTAAATAAAGCATTTGTTTTTCTTAACTCTGTATTTTGAACATTCTTGTTCTTTCAAAAAAAATTGGTTGTTTCCGCTTTTTCTTTAAACATTTTTATTTCAAATGTTTGCTTCCCTTGTTTTTACTTGCTTTTATGTCTCAAAGTAGTCAAATGATTCAGTGAGGGTATTCTAATTTTATGAACTGCCAAATTAAGTTCATAATCATTTTTCCCGGTAAGTGGTTAACATCTTGCTTTCAAAAATTCGAAATTAGAATATAATTTTGGTAATACGGTTCCATTTTCGACTGATTTTTTTTTTCATTTGGCCTGGCCAAACACCAAAGAATGATTATAAAAATGTTTGCCCTTTATTTTTTAATGTTTTATTTTTACCTGGTTGGAATTTGATAATTTATAAATAGTTGTGCTTGGAGTATAGCAACAGGGTCGGCATTCTATAGTACTTTTTCTTCCTTTATTTAAAAGACCTTTGTAGGTCAAGGCCTTTTTCAGGCTTAATACTCTCAGGCCTAATAACTCTTAGAACTTTAAAATCCTCATTAATGTTATCAATCCACCTTATTCTTGCTTCTTGTGTTATGACGCCTTTATTTAAATGTGCAGGCTGTAATGAATGACAAAAACCCACATTTATCTTTTGCGTTTAGATAGTGCTGACAAAAATATTATTTTATTTTCAGTTCTAATTTTTAGCATATAAATATCTTACATGTACTCTCAATTAATGTGCTTCACATAACATGAAATAGTCAAAATGCAGTCTGGGAGTCTTGTGACTTAAGTTGTGTAATCTTTCAGGGTTTGCGTAATATAAGATAATATTCTTCGCCAACAAGTGACGAAAAAGAAAAAGAAGAAAAAAACCGTCACACCTTGTTTAGCTTAGCAACTGTTCTCTATAATTTCTTTTAGTGTTGCCTTTCCCAAACACAATAAATAGTACATTCGATAATTAAATCTAATGACGCAAAGAAATATAAAACATTGCGAATGATAATAAACAAGCGTAGATCAGCTGATTATCAAAATCATTATCTTACACACCCAGTGTGTGCATAATGATTTCGTAAATTAAAAATTTGAAATTTTACTATTTTTTCTTCTACTGTGATAACTTTTCAAAATGCAAACTCTATAAACAAAGGCACTAGCAAGAATGTAATGACAGCTTTAGAAAGTTAAGTCTTACAGTTTTAAAAAGTTTATGATTTCAAAATAGGTTTAGATCTTATTTCGACATTCTTGTGAGGATTGAGCAAGAAAATAGCAGGTGATCCTTATAATTCGTTGCATATGCTCACTGTAAAACATGAATGTTGTTTTTACAATATAATACAGTAATTTTGTAGTAATAAACTGAAAATTTCTGATTTTACAGTAATATACTGTAAAATCGCTAACTTTAGAGTACTTAACTGTAAAATTACTAATTTTACAGTAATAAACTGTAAAACTGCTAATTTTACAGTTAATTATCGTTCATTTTACAGCTTTAAACTTTGATGCCAGTATTATACTGTTGTTTTTACAGTACCGTAAATCAGGGTTACTTGGACCCAGAAGAGGGCTACTTGAGCCCACAGTAAAATGATAAAATCTGGGTTTGGTACTAGCGTTAGAGACTGCAGAGGGCTTCTACCTAGTGGAGAAACGAGGAACTACGTGCAAGTCTTCAACTAGTAGGTACCAAACCTAGATTTTATCATTTTATTGTAGTGGGCTCAAGTAACCCCCTAGGGTCCAAGTAACCCTGATTTACGGTATAATAAAATAAATAATACGGCAATAAACTAAAATTACTTGCTTTGCTGTAAGAAACTGTAACACTCCTAGTTTTACAGTTTATTACTGTGCATTTTACAGTTTTAAATTATAACCTCGACTGTCAGAATTATACTGTAAAAAAACAGTTCATTTTTTGCAGTGCTGCAAAGTTAATTGAGTGGCGCAATGTATAAGAAAAGAGACGTTGTACACAGATGGACGCTGAAACTATTTTAAAAAAAACACACGAAAGATACAGGCTGTATTGGATGGCTGTAAATTTGAATTTAGGGTGGCAAGAAAAAATATATATATATATTTATAGGTATATTTTCTTTATTAATTATCTCTTTCCTTCTTTCACAATTTTACTTGAAGTGATTTTATAATTTTAGTTAGCATTGAAGAAGAAAATTCCTTTTGGTTTACTCGTTTTCAGTAATAGGTTGGTAAACCCTACGAAAATAGTTTAAACGCAAAAATATATACATGGTTTTAATTTAAACCCTTCAAAATTATTTATTAAAGTTTGTAGACATCCCCCTGATAATAATGGCCATTTTTAAGATTACGTTTCCATGTAACTAAAAGTCAGATCGCTCTAAATAGTGAATTACTACTTACATAGCTTTTAGCATACATAGGCTAAAGTTGTTAATTGATTTCTACTTCCTTTTCTTCAACCAAGAAAATATTTAAAATTTTATTTTATTAATTTTTTCCTTTGAATAAAAGTATACAGTGCTGGTGAGAGCTAAAATGAATATTATTACAATTACGTACTAATGACACCTACATAAATTCTGAAACAGATCTTGAGCGCTATTTAAGAATTCTTTTTAAAAAGCTTTTGGTCAGTGAAGAAAATCATAATGATAACCATCATAAATATTTTATAAGGTATGATAACATTTCCAAAATCTTCTGAAAAGAAACCCAAAACCAACTGGCTTGAGAAAAGAACCTTGATGAAATGAACAAAAGATATATTAAATATCTGCAGAAGAAGCTACCACTTCCATATTACATTCTTTGAAGCTGCTTAGGATTGAATTTAAAAAAAAAAAAAGCTTAGTTTCTGGGAACAAGCGATATGTTTACAATACCGGTTTCTGGTCTGAAGTCTCGTTTGTAGTATGTTCTTACTGAAGTGTGTCGAACTTGTGTACATTTTAAACAAGATTTTAAATATTCACTAACTATAACATTTCATATATATTAATTTCTTTTTTTCTCTTTTGTTTTTATATCGACAGTATTATGTTTTAGCTATTTATTAGTGTTAATTTCATTAAAAAATGCACTTATACTGAAAATCCAGATGTCAGCATATATCATTACCTTTTCTCACCAAAAAAAGAAAAGGTAAGAGAAAGAAAAGAAGTGCATACTATGAGTTGCATAGCTGATAGTTATTTGCTATGTGATTACCATTTGGAAATCAGTTTCACAAAAGAAATTTTAGATCCACATTTTTCAGAAGAAATGAATCGATAAATGATAGCGTGTAGAAAGCTATTAAAATTTATTTACAAATATTTCAAAAGTACACGCATAAATGAAATTTGAACAATTGATTTTCGCATGTAAAGTGTGCATTGGAAATGATTCCGTTTCTTCATCACTTTTGACTCTAAGCTCAATTTGAATAAGGAGGAACATGTGAAATTAAAAAGAAAAAAAATGCACTTGTTATAATATTTGAAAAAAAAAAGATAATTATTTTTTTTTTAAGTTAATTTAAAATATTGTTGATTGACTTTTTCCAATCAAATTTTCCTGCGATCAAACATTTGACTCAAAACAACAGAAGAATTTAAATCGTGGATTATCTGAAGTTTTGTCTCCAGAGGAAAAAAGAGAATAAAGTTGTACGATGCGTTCTGAACGTCAGCTCGAGAAAAGAAAGCAACTGTGCAGGAGAATCTATTACATGTATTAGAAGAAAGAAATATGTGATTGAACTTAAAATTACGATAGTTTTAAATATATCGTACATTAAACTGAAACAATGAAATGTAAAACAGTTTGACTGCATCTGCGTTAAGATTTTCTCGTGTTAGTATAAATAAGAAAAAAATAAGCTTGAAACATTCCGAAATAATTAACTATTTTTGTATTGCTGTTGATTGTTACTTGATGTGCGCGTTACTTGATGTGCAGCACTAGTTGATGAAACTGTTATGATGTCATTTAAAAGTGAGAAGTAGAGTAATGCTGATTCTCATTTAGGATTCCAATGCAAAATTGGCAGATCTGTAAAAAATTGCTAATTTACTAATGTGATATAAAATTTTTCACATGCAGTTATTCACTACAATTAAATGTTTTATTTTTAACTTGCCAAACTGTGGCGTTTAGTTCACCAGATACAATGCAACATGCTTCGCCTTCAGTTGTTGGTAAGAAGTGATGGAAGTCAACAATAGACCCTCTTTCAGGAGTGGCAAAAATGCACCTGGTAAGTTTAGCAGTAAGATAAAAATTAAGAACGTATATAGTTTAAAATGCGAGTTTTTGTGCAAAAAAAGCTTTATCAGAATTTAGTATTTAATACATTAGGTGCTTTCCTACTCATTTGTTACTACATTTAGATACTTTTTCGTTTCACCCTAAAAAGCTGAGATGCAGTGTCCTACACCCTAAAAATTTTGAATTCTAAAATATTGCTATTTTAATTTAATACACTGGTGTACAAAACTTAAGCAACAGATGGCTTTTTTGGCATGCCTCCATGGGAACTCTTTTGTGACATCTTATATATATATATATATATATATATATTTTCCCTCAAATATGTTTTTCTGTGAGAAAGCTATAATTTATTTTTATGTCATCAAGTCTCAAATATAAGATATCATTTTAAAGTCTTTGCTCCGCTTTCAGCGAATATTAATTAGACACTCCACATTTTGCTTATTTTTTGAAAAAATGTGCTTAAAAAATAGGGACAGATTATTTTGTATAAAATAGGGGATAGATTATTATTTTCTTAAATTCAAAAATCAGTTGAGTTGTGAGAAGAGCAAGTCGGATTAGTTGGTAGAGCATTGGGCTTACAACAAAACTATTCAGGGTTTGAATCACAGTTCCGGTGTTCCTGATCTTGCATTACTTTTCTTTTGAATTGCGTTTACATTGGACTGATCGCAAGAATCAATTTTCAGCAACTTCATAGCAACTTCATGGTTATCTACTTAAAATTGGCATTGTTGCTTAAGTTTTTCACACCAGTGTAGATTGCACTGTTCGTCCGTCCATTTTTTTTTTTCCAGGCCAAACAGCAAATCGTTGAGCATAAGTAAGTGCCAAAAAATTCCAATTGCAATTTCTACCTATTAAAGACTTTTTTTTTGTCATTGCTATTTTTAATTTATTTTCCCTTTCTACATTACGTAGAGAATTTTCAATTTTGTTTTTTGATGGTTTTTTGATAGAAACTGCGAGATCTCTCTTATTTGCACACTGAAGTTATGCAACATTTATTTGCAAATCTTCTCGACCTTAACTATTTAAATTTTGTGGAATATCTAAGAACTACAGTGAACTCCCGTTATAAAGGATACCAATACAACGAACAAAGAAAAAAATTGCTCTTCCCCATTTTACTTTGCCATTACATTGCTTATATTCCATTACAATATACAAAACTTGATGTCTCTTGAAATTTGTTGAACAGGGTTTCACTTTAGAATTTTGCGGTTGTATACAACCGACCTCACCACTTATTTTGCACAAAAATCACCTCACCAGCTAAGGGTTTAAATCATATTTGAGGCATTTATTTACCTAGTACCGATGAAAAATTTCCGTAGGTATTTATTATGAAATGATTTCTTTAGCCTCTTAGAAAGGCAGAAAGGATAAAATCCCTGCGATATAGCGGGAAAAGTGTCCCCCCACTCCACGCAAATCCTTGCAGGAGCTTTCTTCTTCATTTCACGTCACATTGAAGAAAAATTGCGACAGCTAGCTTGTCGAGCACCCCTCATACATCATTGCGAAGAATGCGACAGGCCCTATCGCTCCGTTTCGGCGCTACTGAGCGTTTCGGGGGAAGACTTCCTTTACCATCTAACCATCCGGCGTTACGCGTTATTGAAGATCGTTGATTATGAGGAACGCCAATTATCCCGCGATAACGGGGCTGTAAGGAGACTTGAGGATGAAAGTACGTCGTGCTTGGTGGATGGATGTCAAGAGTAAGTACTATTTGCGGATGCTGCCGTTTAGATCTGTGGGCTTCCGAGCTGACTGAAGCGTTTGCTTTGGGTACAATGAAGTGAGTGCTAATCAGCTCACTTTATCAGAACTTGGGAAGTAAAGGATTTACTTCTATGAACTGTACTTACTATGTAAACTATTTCTGGTTGTTCACATTTCTGGTCTTTGTCAATCCTTTGAGGATCATACGTTTCATGGTAAAATATGGGAGTTGCGGTAATTTCAAAAAAAAAAAAAAAGCATTTTGTTGTTAATACTTTGATTCTAATTGTCTAATAACATGAAAAAAGTTTATTGATATTCATGAAATAAATGTTCATCTTAGGGGACTCATATAGGATACCATAACAACTCTTAAGAGATTAACTCTACATTCTTAGGATGTATAAACATTGTGTAACCTATTATGGATAAGTTGCAAATCGTTCTTTTTTTTCAATAAATTCGTGAGGTTGTTAATCTTGTGTATGGGTTCCTTTTTCTTATCGAGCAGCTTATTCTAAGGTGTTACAAATCTCATTCTGATACTGTTATTATTCTTTAGTACATTATATTGAACATTAGACCAATTATCCCATGATAACGGGGCTGTAAGGTGGCTTGAGGACGAAAGGTGCTTGGTGGATGGATGTCAAGAGTAAGTATTATTTGCGGATGTTTCCATAAAGGTCTGTGAGCTTCCGAGTTGACTGAAGCATTTGCTAGGGTACAATAAAGTGAGTGTTAATCAGCTAGCTTTATCAGATCTTGGGAAGTAAATAATTTCGTTTCTGCACGGGACTCTTCTGTGAAAGGGTTTGTTTTGAAAATAATTTACTGGTTGTTCAACGCTCCAATCGTCTGACCACAGCTGCCGCTCTTAAACCTCTTGAGGAACATATGTTTTAGGTAAAATATGAAGTTGCAGTGGCTGCCTTTGATGTCTTTCTTTTACTCTTATGTCCCAATAATATAAGAAATAAATAAATAAATAAACAAAACTTATCAATCCTTTATATTTGATTATTTATAAAATTAATTTTGACTTCTTAAAGGGTTACCTCGAGATTCTTAGGATGTATAAACATTGTGTAATCTATCTTGGATTAAAGTGTAATTGTTTTTTTTTTCCGGTCAGTTTGGGAATTTGTTGACATTGTGTATGGGGGGGGGGATTTTTTTTTTTTTTTTTGTTTAATCGAACAGTTTAATATCAGTTGTTAGAAATCTCATTCTGCTGTATTGTCGTAATTCTTTCATATAATACACTGCGATGCAAATGTTTAGACAAAATGCAAATATATGAATAAAAAGAAAACTACTCGGAGAAATGCTTTCAAATTTCTACTGCAGGTAGACAATATGGTCTCAAATACGTGTCTGGAGTTTTTAAAAATATAACTGGAACCAAATTTTCTAAATTACGAAAGACATTTTCTTTCACTGCTGCAAAAGTTTAGACAAAAGTTAGAATTTGTGCAAATATCCCTAAAAATGTGATTGGTAGAGGAAAGGTGAGACTTTTTTTCTTCAATTATAAAGTGCAGAGATTGCTCAATGAATAATCAAAATCTCAAAACCTCTGTAGTTCTCCTGTAAAGATGAGAAAGTTTGGAAACCGAAATTTGAAAATGAACGTACTTTGCTTTTTCACCTTTTAAATTAGACCTAATATGGTAGTACATTGTGTTTTACTCCCTGGAGAGAAAATTCAGACATGTATATCGATCAAAAAAGCCAAGAAAAATTACATTTCTTAAGGATGAAGGAATTGAAAAAACGGCTCAAATTGACGATTCGCCCCTTAATCCTACAAAACTTCAACTTGAGTCAAAAACAGCATGTGACAGCATAAGTAGATGATCAACTGAATCAGGATGCATAAAAAAACAAAGAATTGTGCTTAAACCTTTTCGGAAATAGTTTCCCAAAAAGCTAGATTTTAATGGGAAAAGCAGCACATGTATCATCGTGACTAAAAAATGAATGTTACTTTCTCTAAAGAAAATTATTGATATTTGAATCGCTTAGATGGATTATAATTCTATTGGTGTGACTTCAGAAAAGATCCGATGATCCTATTCTGTGCTGCTTTGACCATTAAAATCTGGCTTTTTGGGACACTGTGTCCGAAAAAGCAAATCCTTGTTTTTTTATGCATCCCGATTCAGTTGTTCATCTACTTATGCTGTCACGTGCTGTTTTTGACCCAAGTTGAAGTTTTGTAGGATTAAGGGGCGAATCGTCAATTCGAGCCATTTTTTCAATTCTTTCATCTTTAAGAAATATAATTTTTGTTGGCCTTTTTGATCGATACGCACGTGTGAATTCGTTCTCCATCAAGTAAAAAACAATTTAGTACTATACTAGGGCTGATTTAAAAGACGAAGAATTAGCAAAGTACGTTCATTTTCAAATTTCGGTTTCCAAACTTTCTCATCTTCTTTACAGGAGAACTACAGAGATTTTGGGATTTTGATTATTCATTGAGCAATCTCTGCACTTTATAGTTGAAGAAAAAAGTCCCGCCTTCCCTCCGCCAATCACATTTCAAGGGATATTTGCATAAAATCTAACTTTTGTCTAAACTCTTACAGCAATGAAAAAAAATGTCTTTTGTAATTTAGAAAATTTGGTCCCAGTTATATTTTTAAAAACTCCAGACACGTAATTGAGACCATATTGTCTACCTGCAGTAGAAATTTGAAAGCATTTCGCCGAGTAGTTTTCTTTTTAAGCATATATTTGCATTTTATCTAAACTTTTGCATTGCATTGTATATTGAAAATTACATTGAACTTCGGCAATCTGACATGGCCGTGATTAAAGCGTTTCGCTAAAAAAAGGGGGCGCTCTTAAGATCATGTTAAGGTAAAACAATTCAGCTTATGTCCCGGTACTCGACGAAATTTAAGAAAACATATTCAGAATAAAGTCTTTAAAACAGTGGTGTATATATGTTTGAATTTTGGAGGGGGCCGATATCACCAATCATAGCCAAGCTTGTTTCAAACGTTCGTTATGGAAAGGGTTTTGATTCGGGAACCCTCTACTGTGATTGTTTAAAATTGATGTTCTGAAAACCTATTTTCAGCCATTTTTAATGATGTCAGGAAAAAGTATGGATTCAGAAGCTGCCCCACAAATTTTGGACATTGAAGTTTTAAATTCGTAATTTTATGCAACAATTCGTTGAAAGAAAACGGGGTGGTAGGTGCTCTCTCTCAGATAATTTTCGAAATTTAAGCGGTAGAAAAGAGTTTGAGGGCTGTCCTGGAAATTTCTAGGTGTTGAGACTATTAACTACAATTTTAAATTATCTTTGTTGATGTTTAGCAAAATGAGGAGAATTTCCGGACCTTTCCCTTTTAAAAACACATTTTATAATTATTTCGGGACAGTTTCCTTGATTTTGAGAGAATCCCGGGCCCCCTGGTCCCACCGCTTATATACGCCCTTGCTTTCAAAACTTTCTTCCTCCCACCACACACAAAAACATTTTCACTGATTTCTTTCATTCTGTCGACCAATGACAGTAGTAATATTTTTTTCTAGTTTCTGAATCGATTGTATCGTTTTTAAGTATTTTTTATGAGTCTCCAAAAGGGAAACAATAATAATAATTCAGCATCAGGTTAAAACATTGATCATGAAAAGTTCATATTTAGAATTCACAGGACCGAAGAATTAAGTGCAGTTAATACACGCGAAACAATTCGAAACATGCAATGAATTCGCACTATAAGCATTAGGGATATTGTAGAAGAATATTAAATATTTAACAAAGAATATTTCCTTCAATTTATTAAAATAATTAATGATAATTAAATATCTTAAGCCACTTCGAATATATTAAATATGCTTTAATGTTAAACAATCTCGGTGATATTTTTCTCCGTGACATTCATTGATGTAGTCATAAGAGTTTGAGCCTCATTGGCTCTAAAAAATCAATTACGTTTTTGGAAGAAATAATCATGTTATCATTATACATAACGGAATAATCCCAGCCTAATAACAGCTGGAAGTTACATTGATAGATATAATATGCAGCAAATAGCTTTATTTATTTAAAATAAAATTTCATTATTTGAATAATTGATGAGCTAACGGAGAATTTTGAAAGGATAATTGATTTAAGCGTGTTTGGATTTTTCCCCTAATGTTTTCAACCACCTCTCTAATGTACTCAGCAAGTCAAAAATAGGATTATAGAAAGGCCCCGTTCTGTTTTACCGAGAACGTTTTAAATGAGTAAAGTAAAGCGAAATAAGAGGATCAGGAGACTAGGGAGTTCGACCCTAGAGTCGGACCTAGTTCTTAAGTGTGTTCGCTGCACACAGTGCCAGAGCAACAATTGTTTTTTAGTATTTATTTATTAGTTCCTCATACTATGAGTCATTACGTGTAAGCAAACTATTTCCAATATTTGAAGGAAAAAAAAACAATTAATAACTAAAATTATTGATTTAAACTCAAATGATCCTAATCAAATAATCCTGAATTTCATTTTACGTTCAATATCGTCATATATATATATATATATATATATATATATATATATATATATATATATATATATATATATATATATATATATATATATATATATATATATATGTATATATATATATATATCATTATAATTTATCATATATATATACAGGGTGTCCACTCCTATCGTGGACCAATAGCTAATTTCTTAACCGTTAGAGATACGCATAGTTTATTTAGGAAAAAATCTCCAAATTACAAAAGGAATTTTGGATCTATTCAATGTTTTTCAAAAAATCAAATTTTGAAAGAGTTACGAAATTTAAATTTTTATACAGCCCCCCAGTCCTATCCAATCATATTTAGTAAAACATTCTTGACACTGTAACGTTTAAAACTAAAAAAAATCACTCTTCTACCACAAAAATTGACCGAGTTATGACGTTTTGAAAAATCAAGATTTTGCATTATTTCATGACGTCATCGAGAGATCGCTTAAGGGACCGCATGCGAAATCCTTCAAAATCTTGATTTTTCAAAACGTCATAACTCGGTCAATTTTTGTGGTAGAAGAGTGATTTTTTTTTAGTTTTAAACGTTACAGTGTCAAGAATGTTTTACTAAATATGATTGGTAGGACTGGGGGGCTGTATAAAAATTTAAATTTCGTAACTCTTTCAAAATTTGATTTTTTGAAAAACATTGAATGGACCCAAAATTCCTTTCGTAATTTAGAGATTTTTTCCTAAATGAACTATATGCTTATCTCTAACGGTTTAAAAATTAGCTATTGGTCCACGATAGGAGTGGACACCCTGTATATCATTTTGCTCCGCTTTCGGCGAATAATAATTAGACACTCGACATTTTGCTTATTTTTTAAAAAATAGTGCTTAAAAATAGGAACAGATTATTCCGAATAAAATATGAATAGATTAATATTTTATTAAATTCAAAAATCACTTGAGTTGTGAGAAGGGCAAGTCAGATTAGCTGGTAGAGCGTTCAGCTTACAACAAAAATAGTCATGGTTCGAATCACAGTTCCGGTGTTCTGCTTTTTTTAAATCAACGCATTTTTCCCTTTCCTTCAAATAAAACACTACGTATATATAACATCTGAAGAGCAAATAAAAATATTCTGTTACTGCAAAAAATGGCTATTAATTCGTGTTTCTTTGAAAAGCTAGACTTAAAAAAACCTCTTCGTATATGCAGTGAGTTATCGCCCATAAGCCAGGGCTGAAGCAGAACTAAAGCAAATGCATTTGCTTCTGACTACACACTATGACCGAGCTGTGGGTGCATTTGCTTCTCTTCGTGTAGATTTCCTACAAACGTGTGCCTTTACGTTTAGTACAGATAAAATGTTATTACTGTAACTATAATTTATACATTTACCAAATAAACGTATCAGTACTTACTAAAATGAAACACAGCACAAATATTTATTTAATTACCGAATATTTTTCAAATGTTATCGACTCTCTTAATTTAAGCTTTGTAATTACTTCTTTTTCGAAAAATATTAATATGGATAGGCAACCAATTTCAATTTTACAGTTCTTATCCGGTTAAATTATCAGTTAGTAAACGTTTAACCGAACGATCTAGGGTTCGATTCCCTGCTCCATTTATTCATTTTAATTAATTTATTATTTTTGTTAAGTAGACGTTTTGCGTATAACGCTTAAGTTGTTTCAATTAATTCTCCGAGAATGATCTCTGCTCAAGAAAGCAAACTGTAACGTAATCATAAAACTAAGGAAAACATTCCGCGTGTGAATGCTTTGCATAGGTCAACTAGAATATATTATTTCTCAATTTCTTTTTCTCTCGTAGGTACGCCATAACTTCCACATTACTTTCTCAACCTTTTTAGTGAAATATAGTTTAAAAAAGTTTTTTTTATTCATTGCTATTTGAAAAAAAATGTCACTTTTCAGCTGTTATTCTAAAAATTACATTTAAAAACCAGATTTTCGAATTCCTGATGTTACAAGAAAATGCTTCGCACGGATCTGCTAGTAAATATTTTATCCTTTATCATATTGTGAGTGGTAAAAACAAATCTGTACATCAGAACCAGAACAACGTAAGTCCAAAAATGGCGATTTTTTACTTTATTACTGTATTATATGTGGAAACTTATTCCGCATCTACTCATGGAATCGTTTCTCCATAAAAAAATTCCTTCACAGTCATTTAGCAGCATTAAAAGAATCACATCATTTGCATGCAACCGGCAATCGTTTTCACCCTCTCCTGAGAAGTTACGAAAATGGACTTATACGTTAGTCTAGTTCTAAGGTACGGAAATGGTTGCCTCATATTTGGACTTATGATCTATGTGCATGTGTGTGTGTACAATCATATTAACTATTAGTTGTTATTGTACCACTAATTGCAAGTTCTCATTTTTCACCTACACTGCAAAAAAGAAACTGTTGTTTGTACAGTATAACACTGGCAGCAGATGCTCCAAAACTGTAAAATACACATTAACCAAACTGTAAAACTAGTAATTTTAGTTTTTTACTATAAAGTAAGACATTTTACAGTTTATTGCCGTAAAATTTAGCTGCATTATACTATAAAAACAACAGTATAATACTGACAGTGGAGGTTCCAGTTTAAAACTGTAGAATGCACAGTAATGAACTGAAAACTAGCAATTTTACAGTTTCTTACTGTAAAGTAAGAAATTTTGCAGTTTATGACTGCAAAATTAGCAATTTTTACAGTTTTACTATAAAATTAGCTGTATTATACTGTAAAAACAACATTCATTTTTTACAGTGTAGTATACAAGATAACACACATTTCTGTGAAAATAAATATTCGATAAAGTTACTTATTATGAACAGTTTTAATTTCGTCTTTAATTTTGCTGTGTTCATTTTTGAGTGCACCTGCACAAGAGCACAACATTAAATTTTCGCATCAAAAATTCATGTTATATTATAGGAGAGCGCAGAAGTTTAGTGAGAAAATTAGGATCTCCGTGAAATTTAAATGTAACGTGTGGTCCCAAATCGAGTGGCAGGCAAGCTGCTTCACATTTTCTTCCTACTTTCATTTACTTGCGTAAAATGAGAATGCAAAGTAGAGAACGCGAAATAGAGAAAGCGAGGACCAGCCCTTGGAGGTCATATTTCACTTTAACTTCTTTTCTTGTTCTGAGAAGTCATTTGGACACTGCAGGCTGGATTGTTTCAAGAACAAATTAAGATCGAGGTACTCGAAATGAAAATTAAATCGCATTTCAAATTGAAGATTGGTAGAAAATGTAAATATGTTATCAAGCATAACCTATAGAATGATCCATATATTACCTTAGATTATACCTTTTGTTTTTTTGTTTGTTTGCTTGTTTTTTCTTTTTTGCTTTAACATTAGTACAGTCGAGCCCGCTTATTAGAATATCGCTTAAAAGAATATCCCGCTTAATATAACAAATTTATCTTCCAAACCATTCTAATGTAGTATTTTCATCCCGTATAGGGAATATCCCGTTTATTAGACTATTTTTTCGTGGCAAAATGGCTACTCCATTAAGCAAATTCGACTGTAGTATACGTATATGAATTTACTTTTTCTATTGCAGATTAATCGTTAAACTACTTGGGGTATAGCCATAATGAAACTTATTTGCGACGAATAATAATAAACTAATACAAACATATAATTGGTACATCAGATAATATATCATTTGTGTATATTTTTATTCAAAACGTACCCTCCCCCCTCCCCGATATTGCACTTAAATTATTCACTTTTGATTTACCCTCATTCAATCTAAAAAATAACAACGGATTATTATTCTCACTCATTATATTTAAATTAAACGTGGTTTTCAGATTGAATGTGTGACAATACAAAAAAAAAAAAAAAATCAGCTTTTCAAATGCGTTATATGACCTCAATCTAATCGAGCATACCTGGGATGTGATTGAAAGGGAGATACGAGGCGTATTTTTACCGTTTTAAGTAAGTACCGTTTTGATATAAAGTAAAAACAAGCAAAGATATCTGTATATATGTATTTTTTAATGAAAGCCCAGGGGTGCCCACAGAGGGGGATTATGACGCAAGTTGCGGTATCAAGATTTTTGGGGGGGATTTTTTAAAACTAATTTATTTATTCAATTAAATTATTAAATTATTAAATTATTTATTTTTTTAATTAAATTATTAAATTATTTATTTTTTAAATTAAATTATTTACTGATTTTTTTTAAATTTAAATTATTTATTTATTTATCGATTTATTTATTTCTTGCGTGTGTGTGCTTGGAATGTCTGGAAGAAAAAAAAGCGATTATATCCTGGCTCATAATTACTACTTTTAAAAAATTAATATCGAAAAAAATAATAGGCATAATTAAAAAAAAATAATTAATAATATTTAAAAAATAAATAATAATATTTAAAAAATAAATAAATAATATTAAAAAATAAATGAATAAATAATATTTAAAAAGTAAATAATGTAAAAAAGAGGGATAAAAATAAAAATAAAAAGCACAAAAGGGTTGTGAAAAATTTTGGGGGGAAATTTGCGCCGTTGAGCTTGGGGGGGATGGGCACCCCTGTGAAAGCCCATACCTTAAATTACCTTTCTACATAATTGCCATCAATTACAACGGCACTTATCATATCCACAATCAGTTTTAAAGTCCCTCTTCAAAGAAATATGCCGCCACTGCATTACGATCAACCTGACATCACCGTCATTGTCGTGGCACTAGCTAGCCGTCGAGGTGCTGCTTCAGATGAAAAAACAGGTAGTAGTCACTAGATGCTCGATCTGGGTTGCTTTTGCACAAAATCTTCATTAATGAAGGAACGTCGACCACTCCGTTCCTTGGTGTGGACATTAGAGTGGCCATTTTTGAACGCTAGTACCCAAATCCTAACCATTCCATCTCTCATAATGGTTTCACCATGTACTGAAGAAATCTCGCAATGAATATCGATAGCTTTTAACCCCCTTTTGCAGTTAAAAAACGAATTGCCGCACTTACCTAACAGTCGGCGGCACTCTCAATCGATGGACGTTTTTTAAAGCTGATTATACGATATGATGAGTGCCTTACATTTAATGGCAATTATGTAGAAAAGTAATTTATATATGCTTTCATGTAAAAATACAATCGTAAGGATATTTCTGCCTGCTTTTTATTTACATCAAAACGCTACTTACTTTAAAAATGCGCCTCGTACGTTACAGCCTTAGATTGCTTTCTATCTAGTCTTCAGGACTGTTTGGAGCATGCATGGCTTCCCATTTCTTCCAGTGTCCCGTCGAGTGAAAGTAAAATAAATGCCTGCCGTTGTTAAGGTGAAGTTGCTGAAATCTGCAATTATACAAGGTATCCTTACTTCAACTGAAGGTCAATGCACAAATAAATTAATAATTACATTTAGCGGGATGACCTTTTGTTTATTTATTTAATTTAATTAATATTATAGCTATTATTATAAATGCTAATGGATTAAATGTAGTTTTTAAAAAAAAACCTCAAATAATTTCTTATTTTCTTGTTTGATATTGGATTCCTTCTTTTTTCCAAAGAAGAGGATCAGTGAGATTTAACTCCTATTGTTAAAAATATTTATCATTTCAATCATATTATCATCTATAGAACGCCTCTTTTTCGGTAGTTTTAAGACAATAACTTATTGAAGTATTACATAGTCACTCGTAAGCTGCATACGTAAAGCTGTAGTAAAATAAACTATGCTACAAGTATTGTTTCAAGTCTCGACGATACATATTTGCACAAATAGATTGATAACACTAAGAAAAATATAGCAAATGCATATTGTATATTTGCAAAACAAGACCCTTTGAAAATTGCCATCATTCTAAATAAGTTATTTTATTTTGCAGTTTCACACACACACACACTAGTCTTAGTTTTCATCTACATATATTTCGCTCACAACGCTCAACAAGCATTGTTTGCTGTTAAAAATGACATCTTTTTTTCTTTTTTACGTTATATGCCTCACGGATTGAAACTGGAGAAAATCCTTGCATTAAAATAACAATAAAGATTTTATTAAAAAAAATGTTCGCTGTTTTGCATTGCTTGCATTGCTAATCTATTTTCTAGACATTTTTGAATTTCTAAACACGCAAAGAGTTATGGCTCTAAGCCAAAATTACTCTAGCCATGTATCACTGCTTCAAATAAAATAAATTCCTTCACTTATGATCTTTTTAAACTCATGCAAGAATGCTTCTAAAAGTTTTCTAGAAAACTCAAACAGAAATTAATTTTAAAGCGAAATGTGAATCCATATGTATTTTTCCCCAATCAAAAGAAAAGCTGATTCAATCGATTAACTTTCTAAAAATTTTAGAAGTGTCATCCGTGTCTATGTAATACTAATCCGAATATCGGTCTGTCTGTCTGAAAGCCATACCTCCTCCTTCAGATTGTGATGGCCAGGGTCAGGCGCGTCATTTCAAATCTAGGGGGGGGGGGGGGCAAGGATGCAAACACAATGTAATTTCATCGGAAAACACTAAAACCACGCCGACTTATATGTGAATAAATTGATTTTTCAAAGCCAGGGGAGGGTGGCAATTCACCTCTCCCCCTGACTCCCTAAATGACGGGCCTGCCTACTGTTTATGGTTCTCTGCTGTATTTACCTGTTCAAAACTCAAAACATATAGATCAATAATTGAATTATGAGCCTGGAGGATAGATGCTCTATAATGAAAGACAGCGACCTAAATAGAATGTGTCCGCTCAGAATTACGGAAAAGACAGGTCAATTCACAAACATGTCTCCCTTTACTGATACATGTATTCATTATTTAGTTTTAACTTGATTTAGTAACTTATAGGTCTTTGTGTTTCCCTTCACTTCAGTCAAATGGATCGGACCTTTTGAAAAAAAAATGAAAATTTAGTTAATAAATGAAAGAATATCAAAGTTATGTGATGCGGAATTTGAAAATACTTAGAAACAAGAAATTTATTTTAAATTTTTTAAAAAATATTTTCTCACGTCTCTCACAAAACACGCTCATGAGTAGAGTTCGCTAAAAAGAAGCACATCGTTAATTTTTATGAATGGCCATTCATAAAAAGTTAGAAAAAAATAAACCGATATTAATTTAACTTTCAACGTTCCAGGTCATCAAAATGAAGAATCAAGGGAAAACGAGAGTTAATTTTTTTTTCTCTCAGCCTCTCTGCAAACGGTACTCCTCAGTCAACGTTTTTTAATCTTGAGGAATAAGTAACACGTGATCTGCCCGAGTTTTTGAGGAAGTACTCCCTACTTTTCTTGGTTAAATGGGGAAAAAAAGGGGAAAAAACAAGAGTGAAATATAGCCCTCCTTGACTTTCTACAAAAGGGCATTAAAAACCCCCGACCACATTTTGGTCGTCGACGGAAAGATAGCATCTAAATAATTTATAGCGACTTTTTTCATCATTTTGTCGTGAGGTGTTTTTTTAGGGCAGTCGTATGTCGTTAGAATATATTCACACCCAATTTCAGTTTGTTGTAAGAATATATTTTACATGGGAAAACGGGATGATCGTATTTCACTGAATTAATTTCCATCTTTCTGCTGAGCTAAGCGATGGAAGATTTAGTAACATTTCGTAACGTTTTATACTTTTTATTGAATTTCAGAAGACATCATTTTGAAGAAGTGTGAATCCTCACATTTATTTTACACAAGAGTGAAAACTTTTTGTTTTATGGAACTCCAGTTCGTATGCCTTGGACCTGCTTAGAGGATGTTCATAAATGATGTTTTTTTTTCAACATATTTATCCGTTTTCTTTTTATCCCAAAAAGTATCACACTTCACCCTACACCTCCCTCACCTTGTCACATATCACGCTGTATTATATAAGCATATTACTAATAAAGTCAATGTGTAATGTTCCACCTTTTGTTACTTTCCCTCTTGTCATGAACTGTTATAATTTCACGAACCCCCTCCCCCTCAATGCCCAAGTAGCATCAACTCATCGGATTTTGCTCAGCCGATCATCGAACTCCTCATAAACTGATCCCGTAACGTACAATGACATCGTTCCGATCAGTATCCGAGCACGGTTTTCGATGAGCTACTTTTCATCGGAAAGCGATATCCTTCCGATCAACTTTTCCGATGAAAATAAGCCGAGCATCCAAAATTAACCCTGCTGCTTGGCTTCTGTTTGGCCGATGAGACATATTGGAGCAATTCCCGATGAGAATTCATCGAATCCGATCATCGGCCGATGAAAATTTCATCGGATTTCGATGAATGGCCGATCATCGGCCAATGAGATTATGCTGCTAGGGGTGCTTTCTCACACATATTTATCAATTTTCTTTATAACACAAAGATACACATTTCACCTTACACCCCTACCCTTGTCACCATTCACGCTGCATTATATAAGCATATTACCAATTAAGATAATGAGCAATATTCCACTTTTACCTTCCTCTTGTCATAAACTGCCTTAATTTCCCCAACCACCCTCCCCCTCAATGCGTGACATCATTTGTGGACGACCCTGTATTAGCAACAGTTTTTGTTAGTTATGAAGCATAGTGCTTTCTCAAATTAGCTTATTAACGCTTTACCCGAGCTGCAAATCGCGCTGAATATTATTCTTGTTGGTTTTAGTGAAGCCTTAGTTAACTGATTAGCTCATAAGCTTCATAATTAATATTATACTTGTCGTCTGTAAAAAATGTATTTTTCAGAGAAGATTATTTTAGAAGAACGAAAAAATAATAAAAATATCCCTGAGTATGAAGAATCAGGCTTAATAAAGTTGTTTTTAAATCATTTCCCAAGTTCTTTGTTCTGCAAGTCAGGCTTTAAAGAAAAGGTTTTTTTAATAAAAATTACTTTAATGAAAAGAATGGTTGTTGTGTTTTGTGCAATGTCAAGGAGTATTGTGCTTCCTTTAAATTGTAATTTATTTATTTATTTATTTTTGTTCTTTTTCTCAATATTCTTGTGCAGCTAATAAAGCAAAACTTGTAACTCAAACTGGCTTAAGCTATTTATGGTTTTGTTCGTTGAACTGAATTATTTTCCGAAGCATAAAAATACAAATACTTCCTAATAATTTTTAAAGTTTACGTTTTTACTGAAATATATTTAATACAAAAAGAACAATTTCTGCTCAAAGTACTGCAATAAAAGTAATTTTAAAAAATGCGCTGGAAATAAAATAGAAATAATAAAGTTTAACTAAACATAACCAAATAAAATGGAACGAATGAGTACGCGAAAAACTTCTAATGACCATCTCATATCCCGAAAATACTTTCTGAAAGCATAACTGCAACTGTATCGTAACTTAAGTGGTTAAGCAATCAAACTCCTCGTAAAAGACGAAGTGAACAAGTAACTTAAGACTGCCAAAGTCAGTGTTATCAGTCATCGGAAATGGAAGGCGATCTAATCATCGGGTGTCACGAAAGATTGATGTGTCAAGCAATATGCTGCTCATAACACTTCGGAGGAAAAAACGTTGGCGAATGGAATTGAAGTTTCTAAGTTTGCAATTGTTTTTTAAGAAAAGTGATGAGTCTTTTCGAAAATTTAGGAAAAGGTTTATATTCTATACAACAAATCACAACAGTCTGTTTCAAGATTATCATGTTGCCGAAATATCTTTAAGTGTTGTAAGAATGTTATTTTTAAATATTATATAATATCACTATTTTTCTGTAAATATCCCTTTATTTTTATGATAAAAATAACAGTTCACAATATTATATGCTTTTTTTATTTAAACTTTAACGATATTATTTTTGTATTTTGCTTTTTGTAATAAAATATACAAAATATAAAACATATTATAAAACATATATAATTTATAATTATAATGTTGGTCTTTTTATGTATGATTCAGTCCATAATGGGTTTAATTTGGAAATAGTGGAAATGCGAAAATGGTTCATAATTACCATACTAAGCATCGTGATGATCTTTTACCAATTTTTGCAAAAACAAATTTATTATTCAATGGCATTAATTCCTATGGACCGAGATTCTGGAATTCTCTACCAAACAGCCTAAAATGCATAAACAGTAGAAATTTATTTAAAAAACGGTTAAAAAACATTATACTTAGCTCCACTTAAACTTTTACTTAAACTAATTTGTGAACACTAACTTATCCTCAATGTCTTGCGTTAGCTCTGAATTTAAGTTTTTCTTTTCTTTGTTTATATTGTTTTTTTATATATATATCTGTATATTTTTTTCTCTATTGTTTTTACTTTCTGTATATATGTTCTTATGAATTCAGATGAGTACTTTATTTCCCTATTCATTAATTTGCCCGAAATGTTGTCCCTTTTGAGTGATGGGAGCTCGTCAGGCTGTTTTTTTTACAGCCTTTACTCCCTTTACTTAATCAGGGCTTTTTGGTTTATGATGTATATACTTGACGTTTGTTTTTTTAATTTTGTTCTTTTTTTTATGTATTTGTGTTCTATTTATTGTTGTATTCGTCTTATGTTATGTCTATTTTTTGCTTATGGTTTGTATTGCCTTGATTGAAATAAATTGAAAATGAAATAAATTGAAATTGAAATTGAAAAATGTGTTATTTAAAAATCACAAGATCGTGTTTTTGTGTAAATGGGAAAAAAATTATTATCGCATAATTGAGTTGAAATACGTTAGGTAAAAAAAGAGTTCATAATATAGAGTATTAATGAGTCAAGCAGTATGCTGGTTATAACAGTGTGAGTGGAAACGTTGCTGAATTGAATGGAAGTTTCTAAATTTTAAATTTGTTTTTACAGATGTTTCTTCTTTTTAATGGGAACAAATTTATTTGCTATACACCAAATTGCAACAGCTTGTTTCAGTATTATCATATTTTCAAAATATCATTAAAATTAATCTACACAATGTTTAAGTATTGTGATAAAAAGCATTATTTTTCTGGGAAATAAAATACATTCTTGAAATAAATATAGCTTTTGTATATCATTATGTATATGCTTTGTTTTGAAAACTAGAACATTAATACCTTGTGTTTTGCTGTTTGATAAAAATCATCCTCATAAAATCAAGCGAACACATTTATATGTAAATGAAAAAATAATAATAATAATAAGCACCAATAGTAGTAATAAATAATTGTTATGTTGTGACTTATGTATGACTTGTTATAAATAAAGCAAAAAAGAAGTCCAGAACACGTTTTCAAGAGAGAAATTCTAGCTCCGCAGTTTTCACCAGATGCCTCTGCGGATGGATTTATTTAGTAGCGCATGGCTACATACCAGTGGTTGGAAAAACTACATATTTTTCGTAGCGAACTACAACTACAACTACTTTCTAATAAATGTAGTTAACTACAGCTACTACTTTTTTTTTTAAATGTAGCGAGCTACACTACTTTTGAAATGTAGTTGCTACTTCGCTACTTTTTAAAAAATAAATAAATAACAAGTATACACTGTTTGAGGATCGAATGAAAAAATTTGAAAAGTGGTTTAGATTAAAAAATTACCTCATTCGAATAAGTATTAGAAATAGGAATTGTCTTTAAATTTATTTGTTACTTTTCCTTTTTGTTCCTTTTTTTTTGCTAAAATTTGTCCTTTTTAGATTTTTTTATAATTTTTACAAATATTCGCCACAAGAAAAACCTTGTTTTTTTCCTTCGTTCTCTTTTTTTTTTTAATTTTTTTCATTTATTTGTTTATTTTTTAATTTAAAAGTAGTTTTTAGAAATCGCTACAAACTACTATTTTTTTGTATCGCGCTACTCACTACTCTACTTTTTTTAAAAAGTAGTGCGCTACACTACAAACTACTAATAAATGTAGCTATTACAGTAGTTTCGCTACTTGTAGCGCGCTACTTCCGATCACTGCTACATACCGCTTTTTGAAAAAAGCTACAGCCGTTTTGAAGTAAAAAGAGTGAGATGGGACTCAAGTGGGCACATTGATACGTATATATTATTGTGTGTATTTCTGGCGACAGAAAAAAATATTTATACCAGTACCTTCCTTAGTTGTGATAGCCAACATCTATTATTAACCTAGCCATTGTCAGTACTTGAAGATAAGTATTACAGTTCAAGAACTTATCAGGAATTTTTAATTTCCATACATATCTTCAATTCGTAATATAGTCTAAAATTTCACGTCAGTGTAACAAATAAATAGCTTTTATTTTTTATCGATAAATGCATTTATTTCTTATAATTTAACTTTATTGAGTTATGTAACATCCTTACTGAAGCTTACTACTTTGTTATTTCATTTTGTTGGTCTATTTTTCATTCATTTTTGTTTTATCTTTAGTTATCTAATTACTTTAGTGTTTTTTTATGGTTTTATTTTACTTCTAGGTACGTTATTTTCTTCATAATAAATGTTGGTATAAACAAGTAAGGAAAATGTTGTGGTTTAATTTTTATTGATTCATTTATTTACATTTGAAATGCCCCATTCACCCTTTGACTCGACTTTGCAAAACAATTTGAATTCCGAAGACTTTTACGATGATAACCATCCTTGGGGACTGCCATTAATTTTCTTCATTGAACTACTGATCTATTCTACAATAATTAAGAGTATAGCATACATTTATCTTAAAATAAGTTTTAAGTGATTCGAGTTCGCAAAGAAAGAAAGGATTTTTTATCACCGCATCTGACAGAAAGATAATAAAAACAGGAAAGATATCAAATCAGGTCATTAGTTTAGAACGGCCTGTCAGGTCGCTGTTCAGGTCACGCAACATCTTTAAAGGCTCATATACATAATCCAGCAATAGACTGCTGTTAGTTCAACTATTGGTGGAATGATATATTTGTCGGAGAGGTACTCTTGAACAAGTTAGTGTGAACTCGGAAGAATATGTTGTTCCGTTAAGAAAGGAAATAAAGAAATATTCTTTATTAGGTGGTAGTTTTTGCTTAGTGGTACGCTTAGAATTAATTTTCTTTCCCTGACCATTTTAAATATTAACCCATTTATGCCCAGTAGCCTAAAAACGGGACGCTTGTAAGTTACTGCATACAAAAACATGTAATGGATATCTCATTTTACTAAAGCTGTTTTTCACAAGTTAAATAGTCCTTCTTCTTGAGAAAACCAGTTAGAGCCACTATTTGGACATCAGAGTTTATTTATTGACAGCTATTTTCAGAAAAATCAGTCAAGCAACGATTCAGCATGGGTAGCCACAGAAAGTAAGTTTTTTTTTGCGAACTTATTTTTCATAAAATTAAACTATTTTAAAATGATTTGCTTAAAATTGATCACAGATGCCTTCTAATATGTTACTTCGCAAATGTAAAGTCAAGTAAGTTCGTATTTTGCTCACATATCTGCAAAATATCCCCTAAACAGGAAGTTAAATAACTTAATAAATATGGCAACGGCGAACTATTTTAAGCCTAAAATGCATGTAAAATATTCCAAGTAAGAGTTTTAAGCAGATAAAAATCGAAAAAAATAGTTGAAAAAAACGTCGGCATAAATCGGTTAAGAAGTAAATTACCGCTCCTAAGCTAGGTTTACATGAAATATACTGTCTGTCCGTGAAAGCCGCACCTAGCACTCGCGAACCATTCCACTTAAAAAAGGGGTGATGGGTTGTGAGTGGGAACTTTCCGAAGTTTTCAATTCAAAACTTGCATTTACTATCCTTTTGACACATTCAACTAAACTATGGATTTGAAATTAGTATCATTCTACGTTGTTTGATACGGCTCAAAATGCTTCTTATTATTCTTCCCCTTATTGTTATCTTACCTATCATCTCTATTTTGGTAAGATTAACGAAGACCTGACGCATGCGTAAACACGCGGAAGCTTTTACCGAAGAAAATCAGACGGTAATACCAGCTATTTTTACATTTACAAACAGTTTGTATGGCACTCTTAGCTTCTGCCTCCAGCTCGGTCTCAGTCAGACTGATGATCCCTAGTGAGGAGGAAACTGCAGTATCTAGCTGATATGGACGAGCTTGTGGTGTATTTAATGTATTTTAAACATTGTTTGCTAGAGTGAGTTCATTATTTCAGCCAGCAATTTCGGACAATGATATTTTTTAAAACTATTTCTAATTTCTATCTTAATTATTTCTAACTCATGTGAACTAGGTTACCATTTTTGAAGAGGTAAACCCTTTCTAAAGTTTTAGGATGATCCCCTAAAAGCAGTGCGGTAGTTTGAGAAAAATATCTGGGGGTCTCATCTCTTTTCATTCATTGCTCTTTTAATTTTTAGGTTGGTGCGCTTTTTTTTAGGCCAAAAAGGGCAATTTAGATTACTTAGTCAGTTTAAATGTGAAAAGTATACTCTTATTTTTTTTATTACTAAAAAGTGGTTCGAATCACCGACTTAGATAAAATGTACTTAATTTACAATTATGAACAAAATTATCGGATCAAAATCGATTTAACGCAACCTTATATAGAGCAGCAATAAGAAAAATATTAGACGTTACTTTTCATTTCTCATCAACTCAGCAGTTTTTACAAATGCGTCCGCTTTGGCGGGGCGTGGTACCACGACTTACTATAGGTTAATTGAATTTTCAGCAGATATGTATATGTTATGACTTAATATATAATGTTTTAAAACAGCTATTCTAAAAGTGAAATGCTGGAAATAAGTGCATCCAGTAGTTCACGTATTTTCCATATCTTAACTTTCCAACATATCAAATTAATTAACATTAAAATTAAACTAATAAGAAAAAATACCCCGCCAAAATAAAGGAAATTGAGAAAACGCTATTAAAGCGAATTCATGTTATTCTATATTGCACAACTCATTAGCAAAATATATAAAGGTTTTATTTCCATATCGCAATTGGAACGCACTTGTGAAACCAAACCTCTCTATGAATGAATGCATTAGCTGCAGCATCTCATTCTGGTAGCGCATTATTTATTTATTTGGTTTTTTTAATGATTCATAATTAATTTTTTTATTCGACGCGATATTCTTGTAATTTAGAAATAATAACCTAATGATCGAGTTTACTCGCATAAGTTTTCACAGGCTTATTACTAATATGGGTCACTTCACTATTCTGCCAACATTGAACTTGACTCTCTTCATTTGAGGTTAACGGTATTTTTAATTGCTTTTCCTTGCTTGTCTTCCTGAAACGTTAATATCATCTTACATTTTCCTTTTTTCTTTTCTTTTCCCATCTTTTTTTTTCTTTTCTTTTGATGAAATATTGTGTTGAGATGCTTTATTAGTTACTTCTTTTATTCTAATATTTTCAGTTAATTGCATTTTTTTCTTTTGCAAAAAGGTTTGACGGAATATAATTTTTCCATTTCTTGAAGCCCTTACTTCTGTAATTTTTGTGGCCTTAACAGCTTTTTGAAATCCGAAGTTGTATACAGGGTGTTCCAAGTCAACCTTCATGACCTATAATTCCTCAACCGTTCGTCCTAGACGCATACTTTCAATTGCAAATTTGCTAAAAATGAGGTAGAGAGTTAAAATATTGAAAGTTGAAGCGAAAAAATAATTCAGTCAAAAAATACGAAATCCAACTTTTTATAGGAACTCCGGGTCCCCAAACTTATATTTAGGGAAAGAATCTCGATTGAAAAATAATACTAACACAAAAAAATGACATCTATGCGATCAAAATTCGCGGAGATATTCGAATTTTAATTGCGCAGGGCTCGTAAACAAATTGACAAAAGTAAATTTTCGCCCTGCCAGAGGAATAACGAGCTTTAAGAGTAGGTACGATAATGAAATTTGTTTCGTCCATGTCAGAAAACATTCGCTTCTCATTGTATTCAAAAATAAATACAGATGCCACAAGACTACAAAACATAACAAGACAAGGTAAATTATTATACAATTTTATACAAAGATATTGATACAAAGCAACACCATTTCTACATACTGTTCCGTAGTGTACATCGTAACTTCAAGCCTTAACGAAATGCATCTAGTTAAGCCGATTTTATTCTGCAGTGAAGGGATTACGTTATTTCAAGCAATCACTATATAGTCGGTAAATTTACATATTCGCGAATTCAGCAAGACATTTTCATTCTTTCTTATTCAATTTTTTTCGTATTTTAATTCAAATGGAAATAACTTTTAGTTAAATAAATTTTATGAAAATAAGGAATATTTTGTTATTAAAGAACTCTGAATGGTGCGAATTTCGCGTGTATATGGCCCCCAAAATCACTTAAAATAACGCTAGTGTAAAGTGGTATAAGTCATAAAGTTTCATGTTTCATTTCTCCATGGATTTTGATCGCACAAGTGTCATTTTTTTTGTGCTAGTATTATGTTTCAATGGAGATTCTTTCTCTAAATATAAATTTGGGGGCCCGGAGCCCCCATAAAAAGTTAATTTTTTTATTTCTTAACCAATTATTTTTTTTCGCTTCAAACTTTCCATATCTTAACTCTCCTCCTCATTTCGAGCAATTTTGCAAATAGAAGTATACATCTAAGACGAACGGTTGAGGAAATAGAGGTCATGAAGGTTAACTTGGAACACCCTGTATAAATATGTACACAAAGACATTTTTTTGTTGAAACCCAGCTTACTTTTAAAATGATATTTGAAAAATTTAAAATGCATTCAGGAAGCAAAAAGAAAAAAAAATAAAATATTCTTCACTTTTTAAACATTTCACAAAATAGTGTTACAATCTGGTGTTTTTCTGCTGTCAAAAAGCTTACATGTAAATTAAAAATGTGATAAAACCTTTATTTTTATATGAACAAGAATAGAAACTAAACGATACCAAGCATCAAATTTCATTTTTTCACGACTCTCCTCATGACATTCCTTTATTATCTCCGATAAAGCCTTCTATCTATTTTTATTCTTACAAGGGAGGATTTGACTTTAATGGAAGGGTGTTCGATTAAGCGTAAAGAATCATTTGATTTTGATTTAAAAACAGCAGAGTGTCTTTAAAGTGTTTCTCTCTCTCCCTCTTCCTCTCCCAGCCTTAATTTGTCACATTCCTGATAATAAAACAGTTCCCATAGAAACGAATCACAAACCAAACTATGTCTTAGGTTCTCTTTTGTGTTTTTAGTAAAATACATCTAGTATTGTTTAGAAAATTAAGGCGCATATCATGCGATTTTTAGATAGACTGTATCCGTATCAGCATGATGCTATTTTTATAAAAGGAGTTGCTAAATTACTTACGTCACTTTTTAATAAAATATCTATCCAGATTGGGTGATTATATTTTCACAACATTTTAATCAAATTATAGTATGTTGCCATTTTTAAGAACAAAAAGGAAGAATATAATTTATAACACATATATTTTGTGCTTGTGTATTTAAAGTAGAACTAAAAGTTAATAACACATTTTTAAAAGAAGAAAAATTGCAAATGAGACAACCTGATAGTTCATTTTTTCTCCTTCTATCAGTTGTCATTCTAATAATATTTATTATTAAAATCAATCAATACATGAACTTACCTTCCATAAAAGAAGTTTTTCGTGTTTTTTTTTTTTTAAACTACTGTACCTGTTATATGGCATACGAAAAAAATTAATACTAATTTTAAAAGAAATAGAATTTTTAAAAGTGGTGATTTGTTCAATGTTTTTTTTATTATTATTATTACTAATTGCATTAGATATGTGCTTATAAAACTCTAATGAGCTACTTATTGAGATGAGTGTTGCATTTTCTTTCAAAAAGGTATCCATTTTGAACTTACTACATGAACTTATTTTCCATAAAAGAAGGCTTTCGTGTTTTATTTAAAAACTACTGTACCTATTATAAGGATACGAAGAAAATTTAATACTAATTTTAAAAGAAATAGAATTTTAAAAAAGGGGGATTTGTTAATTTTTTTATTATTATTAATTGCATTAGATATGTGCTTATAAAACTCTAATGAACTACTTATTGAAATGAGTGTTGCATTTTTTTTTTCTAAAAGGTATACATTTTGAATCATACTTTCATACGATCGAATTACCTTTTAATAAAGTTGAAGGGACGACAGAAACCAGTTCGTTGCATCAAAACTTCGTTATTCAGAAATTACAGTAACTTTATTGTAATCATATTTGCGACTCACAAAAGCTCGTTTTAACAGAATTTCCCCTAAAACGGTTTTTTCTGAAACAGGATTCGACTGTATAAGCAAATGTCTCAATAATAGGCCACTTAAGGACTTTAATCAGTTGCAATAAAAGATTGCAGGAATTATGGCATAATATTATTTATCCATTATTGCTCGAACCATTTTGCGTCGTAACCACTGTGCATCCTTCATGCATAAAATCATCAAAGAATAAATCTTTATACCTGATGTCTATGATTTAGTAATAGGCAAACTAAATTTCAGACATAATAGTAATGTGCCCCTAAAAAGAAAAAGAAACTGATTTTTTAAGCCTATTGAAATGACCATGAAGTACAATAATCAAGAAGTAATTAAGCATTTTTTAAGTAGAAGCTTGGTTTTATTAGTAATAAGCCAAAAGTGTACCTTTAATTGATCACAAATGTATCAATAATGGGTCACTTTGTTCATTACTGGCTCTGATTACATATAAATAACTCAAATTTAAACTTGTAGAAAGTTTGGCCAAAGCATAAACTTAACGGCAAACTATCAAACTCAAAATTAGTTGATGTTCTATAAATAAAACAACATGGTCATTATTTTAACAATTGAAGCATGCTGTCGCCCTTAGATGAGCCACCATTTGGCTGCGAGGGCTGTTAGGAAAGTTCATGATTTTTTCCCCTTGAGTATGTGTGGATGTGAAATACGAATCAAGTGCGTTTGCCCGAGGTTACATTGAGCCTTTCTGCGCATACGAGATTTTTTTCTTGTCTGTCAATATTTTTAGTCGCTGGTAAAGATTTACTGATGTAAAGTGTAGTGCTTCTTTGGGTTTTTTAGTTTCAAGTAAAATGACGAAATAAGAGGAGCAGCCTTAGTGCATTAAATTTTGATGGAAAATGGCCGAAGTGAAAACCGGTCGAAAGATGCAAGCGGCTTTCAGTGACGATTTCCCAGCCCATTTCTCGCACTTTATTTTTACATTTTTTGGCAAAAAAAAGAAGGAAAAAAAAAACCTCCCTCCTGTTTAATAGACTCCTTACTCTACTGATATGGTCCCTTAAGACTTTTAGCTGTTCACAAAACTCGATAGAAAGATAAGTGCTAATTCAGTCGTTTTGTTTATATATATATATATATATATATATATATATATATATATATATATATATATATATATATATATATATATATATATATATATATATATATATATATATATGGGTGTGTGTGTGTGTGTGTATTTCTTTGTAGTCTTTGAAATTTAAAAATCTGAGAAGAGTACTACACTTCACATCAATCAAACTCTGTTTGGCAGAGACTAATGCTATGGACAGATAGGGAAAATTCACCTGTGCTCAGGAAGGTTCAAAGTCGGCTGCTACAAGAGCGTTTCATTTTATGTATACCCATTAGGGCATCACAAAAGATAAACTCAGATACTTTTCTAAAAGAATTCTTACTGTTACAGGTTTAATTTATGTTCTGTAAGCATTATACTCACAGGAAATTAGATGTTTAATGAGGCATAAAAATGCATTCAAATAGAAAAATACATGCGTATTTTTAACAAAATAGCATCTAGAAGTAAAAGTTGATACTTAAAAAAAACTCTTGGAACTGGCAAGAAATAGCTGCTAACTTAACGCAGCTCAGAAAAAAAAAATACCTCAAACAACAATTGGTAATCAAATTGTTTTTCTTTTGTCTATTTGCAAGAATGGATTTCAACCAATCGGCTATGAATTAGTCTTTTAAAAATTGATGTCTTATAAAACTTGCTTTTCAAAAATGAAAACTGATGTCCCATTATAGGTACGTAGTTCATTAGTAATACATTACCCTAAATATTTTATAATACCTAATAGTTGATAAGCCTTTATTAAAGGTTTTGTAGCCCGCGCTTCCAGATTTAGTATTTTCACTCAAACACAATTGGATTATTTACTTTTTAGTTCTTCAAAAATGCCATTCATACGAATATTTACGAAGAAACGTACACAATTTTTATTATTTTTCTTCCTCGCATTTTATTAGCTCTTTTTCTGATTTTTACCTCCTTTTGTCATTATTTTTTCATGACGTAGATGTTTCTTCTACAATAAACGGGAGCTGACTTCTCAAAGAATGAGTTGTCAACGCATTTCGAAGAAAGACTCGAAAAAGAAATGATGGATAATCTGCCAAAAATGCGATCTTGCTTTTTTGCCAGCTGAAGAAAAGGAGATTGTTTCTTTTTTAAGACAAAAGAGAAAAGACGGCACCCCAAAATAAAAATTTAGATTTATACCTTTTTTTTCCATCATGTACAGTATCATAGGAATGTCAAATCAATGTCCATCAATCCATCTACGTCATAAAATAGTTCATTTATAATATATTATAGAGTGCAAGCTTTATATTGCAACTTTTTATTTAATGACCTTCTGAGATATAGGTATTGATTGCTGAAGTAAGTTAAAAAGTGAAGTCGTTATGCATATGTTGCGCGTGCAATCAGAAATGAAAGAGACCTTCCATTTGGGTTTCAGAAAATAAAAGAACTAATGTATCTAAATCTTCAAAGTGTTTTTTAGTTTTTTTTTTGCTCAGTCCATTGTTGCGGGTGTGACATACTTTCGGCAGAATGCATTTGAACGTACATTTTTGCAAAAAGGAAAAAAAAATGTATAATTAAAATATAAAATAAAATGAAACTGGAAATTAAAATAAAAACAATAATAAAAATAAAAAGTAAGTACAATTTTCAATTCACGGGTAGATTGATGCACACTGTCTGCAACATTTTACCTAGTACTCGATAATGTTCTGATGTGCTTTAGGGAAGCAAGTTTCTAAAGCAAGAGGATAAGATTTATTTCTAATGTATATGATAGAATATGTTATTTATTCTTTGAAAAATCTTCTTTTCTTCAACAAATCTATTCGTTTTACCAAATTATTTATTTTAGAATGACAATTTATCAACGGGTAGTAAATTTTTTAATTACCTAGAAGAAACCGCTTCTTGGTTAGAGAACGATATACACAACTAAAACACGTTTTGACCACAGGTGCAAACTCAGTTCCAACCATGTGGTACTTTTCACAAGAAGTCACAACACAACACTAACTATTCAATAATACACAAACGCTGAGTCCTTTGACATCAAATGCCAACTCGTAGATAGAGAAGTGCACCCAGTTCCAACCACGTGGTGCTCTTCACACGAAGCAAATGTGCCACTGAATATTGTCCAATTTTTAAATGACCTTTTGGATTGTAAGTATAGATGAAAATCGTCCTTCTCTAGTCGTATAGAATTCCTTACTTATTTTAACACATAAGCCCAATGAAGGATCAGAGACACGATTCTTGAAAATTCATGCAATCTTGCGCGTGGTAGGAAGGAATATTTTTTTTTTTACTCTCAGAAACAGAACGCTCATTTTCAAGAATTCGTTAACTTGAAAAACAAATTTCGTCAACTGCGACAATTATATGAAGTGATGTGCACGAATATGGAGTTTTAGCAGGATTATAAAATGAAGATCAAAATAAGATGCAGGTTTATTCGCAGCATAATTGGTAGTATTAGTCATAACGGCAAAAAATGCATATTTTTGCATAACATTTTCTCCCGTTTTTGAAGCTTCAGATCAGTTACAGGGTAATTTATAATATCATTACTAACATTAATTATGATCAAAACAGTACAGAGCGTTTTATGATATCTTCTAATTCTACAATTTTATTACTATCTACAGGGCAATTCCATGCATGTGTGGAAAAGCGTTGGAAAAATCAAATTACAGCCATGCGCCTGTTTTGCATATTTTTTGGTTTAAAAATGTTAGAAGTTTAATATTTATACTAATTTTTTGTCTAGAATGTAGTATTTTTAGTTTTGGCAGCACTTTGAAGTTGGAAATGGAATATTTAACTTTTGGTAAAGAAAATGATCAATCTTTGAACGTTGGTAAGTTTCAATTGTTTTCTTTAGATAACTGATTTAAAGGAAGAATATTGATTATTACACTCTAATTCAACATTGTGAATTGCTAAAACGAATGTTTTCACTCAAATTAAGTGATTTGTGTAAGCTTCAAAAATGCACAGTTCTATGTAACGTAAGTTACCAAAAACATGTTAAAGTTCATGTTGTGCATAAAGAAAGGGCAATGCGATAATTCCAATGCTATATCTTCTATCTTATAAGTGTGTGTTAAGCAAATAGTTAAAGTTTTTTTTTTAATATTGTTTATTTAATATTTTGTGCTACAATCAAAACGTGTAACATAAGTTACCCACACATGCAGGTAATGTAAGTTACCTAAGTAGAACTTAAATACTTGTGTTTATAAAGAAAGTAAATTGTGAAATAAACCCTGTGGTTAGTAGGAATAATTTATTCAAGAATTCTTTTAAATATACTGTATTTACTAAATTTAAATTAATCATATTTCTTAAAATGTCTTTATTTGTTAATAAGATTACAATACACCTCTATTATAAATTACATGTTTCTTTTTGGCTTTTAAGATATTAAATATCTCTAAACAGTATCACTGCATGAATATTTAAGAGGTAATTTACTATAAATTATTCAAAAATTACTTCTGTTATGCTTTAAAGTTTTGAAATATGTTTTGGAAAAAACAAATATAAAAGTATTTTATCTCTTACAGGTGAAATATATTTCATTCTGCATTAAAATGCCACTGAACTCTGCAGAAAGATGCGCTGTAAAAGGGGTATGTGAAAAGTCATGTGGATATTACATATTTATAAATGAAAGTCACTCTTGCTGGTATTGAAATATGTTTGAAAAAGCAAAATTTATCAAAAATATTTTCCAAAGACCCACACATTGACAATCAACATTTAAGAACTAGAAATGGACAAACTGTGGGGTTTCGTTTAATTAAGTACTTCAAAGAACAAGAAGAAAAAACAGAGATAAAAGCCGGTGAATGGTGTGTGATGAAGTACGAAAATACATTGTATCCTTGAGTTGTGACGATTATTGAAGAAACAAGTTTGAAGTAAAAGTAATGGCTGCTGTTGGAACCTATTATAAATGGCCAGAAACGACGATGAAATTTATTATGAGAAAGAAAACATGATTCGAAGAATTAGACCTACCTGAACTTGTTAATATCAGTGACCAGTTTGCATTTAAAAGTCTTATGTTCTGTAATATTTTTGATATGTCATTGAATTTAGTATTACATTTCTATAAATTCAATTCATAATTGTTAATTTTCAATATTTTAATCTAAACTAAGCTGTAATTTTCATTCATTAATTTTTGTAATAAAGATCTGTTTGTAAGTAAATTTTGTAACGTAAGTTACTGTAACGTAAGTTACCTAGTCAAAAATTCCCATAATTCTCAATTTTTGAAATAAATTTTTAAATTTATGAAAATAAATTCCTAAGCATTATAAGGAGTTGATAAATTCTACTTCAAACAAGGAAACAGCTGTAATAGAGCAGAATTTTGCCTCAGAACCAATTTTCATATTATGTTATTCCCTTTTTGTGTAACGCAAGTTACTGCCTTATCTTTGACTGCTAAATTTTGTAAAATTTTAATGCATCGAATATTTCTGCATTTTAATTTTGCTTTAGAATGCCATTTTCAAAGAATGCTTTTATTCAAGGTTTGTATCACAATATTTGTCTGTACTGAGGTGCTAAATGCCTTAGCGTTGGTCAAAATGTAACGAAAGTTACCGTGGAA
Organism: Uloborus plumipes; assembly: GCA_038373865.1. Lineage (NCBI taxonomy): Eukaryota > Metazoa > Arthropoda > Arachnida > Araneae > Uloboridae > Uloborus > Uloborus plumipes. Next base: position 64,206 of record JAXGGA010006565.1, read on the forward strand.
TTGCCCTACAAATAAGGTTTAGAGTAATTGATATTATTATTAACAACATTAATTGTGATTTAAAAAATAGAGCTCATTTTATAACATTTTATAAATCTCCCCTTTTGGGGATATCCAGGTAAGGTGTGGGGTTATTGATGACATCATTGAAAACATTATTTATGACCACATGAGGTGCAGATTTTATTTTTTCATTTTTTAAATCACCAATTTTGTATCGTTTGATATTCCAGCAAAAAAATGCATTATATGTAATCCAAAGAACATCAGAATGCTTGTAAGACTTATGCTTTTTCGTGTCCTACTATCTAAGAAACTTTTTTTTAAGATTTAAAAAGAATTCTTTGACCGTGTATAATCTTTTTGCTTCAAGTATAAAACAGCTGTGAGGATGTTTGACAGCAGTAACATGAAATATTGGTATTTTGCCAAAATATTTTGCATATATTCAGCACGCGTAAAGCAGTATAAGCTTACTTAAAAAGACTGCAAATAAAAAGCAGCTTACTTTAGAATAGAGATTAAAATCTCGAAAACTGAAATGAGTTTTTTTCTAATATTTTCATTTTCTTCTTTTTTTTTCCTTCCAGTTAGCAAGCGTAGGATGAAAAGAAAAATTGATGAAGGGAAAAAGCGGGTAGCTTTTTCATATACGCCGAACATACATAGTATGAATGTTTAGATTTTTTTCAGATTTATTTGTTTTTTAATTTGGGAACTTTGAATCGAAGCATTGAAATAGAAAATGAAGTTCGTTTTTTCTGCTTTAGGAGTTTAGGTTTAGAAAATGAGTCAACATGACACGTTAAATGATTTTCTGAAAAAATCGCGTTAAAAATATGTACTTTAAATTCTGAAAATAAATCTCACCTTTTTTAGAAATAAGAAGTCAAAGTAACCTGCATTGAGGAAAAACTTAAATTAAAAGCTATTAAAATGCAAAGTTTGTCATCGTTGTTTTGATAAAGCTTTTGAAGTTGAAAATGAATGTAAATAGTTTCCTATTGGCTTTTCTTTTAAATAGAATGCAGTAAAGGGGGAAAAGATTTCCTACCAAAGAAGGATTTCCTGTTAATTTAAACTGTTTTTCACAAAATGCATTTAAATTAGGATTGATTTCAAAGTTATGCTTATCTTTCTTTTTATGTTATATTTTAGTACATTTTATTTTATGGTATAGGGAGTTTTGATATGTTTCTCCTGATTAAAATAACAATAACCTTTTTTTTAAACAATACAAGGAAAGACATCAAACAGAAGCAAAGTAAGTTTTCTTTGTATATTTTATGCCAGTTGAATACTAGTCACTTTCTTGACTATGGCAGCATTCATGTGGTATTAGTTTCACATTCAAAACATATTTAGATTTATAGTCACTGTTTTTAACATTTTTTAAGTCCTGTTGTCAAATATACATTTTACACCCTTAAAAAAATAATTTCCTAACGTCATTAGGAAATCTAGGTCGGTCATTCTCGTGAAAACAGTTCAAGGTGCTGTCCATAAATGATGTTACACTTTTTTCCAACATTTTTGACCCTCCTCACAAAGTGTCACATTGCAAGATTCCCATTCTCCCTTTTGTCACAAATCACGCTATTTTTCATGAACATATTCTTATGAAAAATGCGCGATGTCACACTTCTTGTTACTCCCTCTCTCCTTCTTGTCGCAAACGATTACAATTTTACGAACCCTTTTCTAATTCAGATCGTGATATCATTTATGGACTGTCCCCAAGTCATTCGGACACTTCTTTTTTAATATAAATTTGAATAGCTTCAAACAATTATATATGCTATAAATGCATAAATTAATAAAATTGGTTTAAAAGTCAAAAGTATCTCACATGGTTTGTATTATTTTCGAAATAATGCCCCTTATGTTTATTTCCAATAGATTTTGACCTGCACATGACCCTAAAACTTATCCGTTTTATTTGTATTTTATTTCTCAATCTTAAAATCAAAATATGTAAGAAAAATTTTTGCTTTGAATTGAAAACAAAATGAACTTTTATTAGCTACAATCAGCTACAAATGTTACACACTTTCTGGGCTGTAGAAGCTTCTTAAAATTTCTTCGCTTCACTGATTTATGATGCTGTTATATCTCCAATTACAAACATCTTTATAAATAACGCATGGTAAGTCTGCTTATCAAAAAACGTTGCACGATTTTTTTATTATTAGTGGGAATAATTTATTCATTATTCTTTACTTTTTAAATTGAAGATATTTAATGGGAGGTAAGATATAAAGAATATGACTTGATTTCAAAATAAAGTTGCTCCTCGTATCCTAAGCTTGCTGTTATATTGCTTTTTAACATCATAAAATTCACGTCACGTCTTGAGATTATTTAAAGATATTTTAAGTGCTACCACAAGCACAGGTTATCGTGGACGTCACTTTATGTGATCACGCATAATGTTATCAATCGTTTAATGTTATCAGAATCCCTAAGTCTCGTCCGGTTGTGTATAAATACATTAACAAACCTACTTTTTTTTTTAATCAAAACTTCTTTTATTGTTAACAATTGAAGACAATTATTTTCATTGAATCAGTGACACATAAATACACAAAAAAGCTTCTGTTGGTTCAATAATGACACCATAGCTTGAATCTACGAATTTGGATGAACTTTTGATGAAGCATTTTGTATTCCAGAGATCTACCTGTAAGTAAGTATAATGTTTTCCAAACCTTTGAGGTATCATTCACTCTCAAAAACCAAATGTGTGAATTCTTGCTGCCACAAGTATTTTATCGTAACAAATTCGTCTGTACTTCAATAACATTAAAATTTGCAAAATATAGAGTGTTTTACCTTCCCTTCTTTCAAAGCATACTATTTTCAGCACAATCCATCTAATTAGTGCTAGTCAATCACCATTATAGGGTTCTGAAAGTTAAAGGATCTTCCCCAACACCATCGTATTGCCGTGTAGGCTTTGTCATGCACGTGACAAAGCAAAAAACGAATTTCTTAAGACGAGCTCATCAAGAATGCTTTGTTATAACAATTCCCAGAAGAAAAACATTGAAAGCTACAAAGCTTCTCAGGAGTTCTCTTTCATTAGTATTAGCATAAGTACTGGAAGCTCTCTGAAGAGGAGGTTATCCATTTTTAAAGATTCATTATGAGAGGATACTAGATCGTTTTTAATTGTCATTTAAATGGACATTTTTCATTACTAAATAGCGAGGAGAGATTAATTTCATGGAAAAGAATTCCTCCCAATATCGATTGCTTTTACTTCGTTATGAAAACTTTTTGTCATTATAATCTTTATTTCGTATCGTATACAATCAAACTCGCTTCACAAAAATATTTTCAGGACTTTCTTTGGAAAAATATAGAGTGAAATCTCTTAAAAGGAAAAAAAAACTCAAAAACAGTTGCATTCTATTTAGTTCTATGTAGCTTAGACTATTTCTAATGCACTGATAATAAAACAAATATGTTGTTTTTTGAGTATGAAAGGTAGCTAATTCGGCGATCAGTACGACAAACTTGGGGGAGAAGTGGGAACACTGAATTCAATGACACTGGTAAAAATTTCCTATTTTGAATATAGACACTTTTATATAAACAGTTGAAAATGGGTCTTTAGCCTGCCATTGACAAAGTCGATTTATCATCGGAGATAAAACAAGTTTTCTTGACGAAAATGAAAGTTTTTTTTCTTTGATTTTTTTATTATATAATATGTTTAAAACTTTTAATGAAAGTTGCCTCGAAACTTAAAATAGCTCGCATTGATGCGATTCTCATAAAATTTGAGAGCTCTTTATGTTTGCTCGTATTAGGAGCCTTAAAGTCTCTATAAGGTTTGAAGTGATTTTTTGTTTCTTCGGGAGGAGAGGGGGATCTCAAATGTGTTTATTTTTATTTATTTATCTCTAGTTGTGGAAAACATTTTTTTCGACAGTTCAGTGTAGTTTTCCAGGTCTGTATTTCGATAAAATTGCATTACATAGAAAAAATAGCATGAATAAAGCACAAATTATAAATAAAGAACATGACAGATGTTTCTTGACAATTTGTGGTTCATTCCAGTTCTTTCTTTTTCTTTTTGAATTCTTTCTTTTTTTCCTTCATTTTAATGACATTGACACGTAATTGAGTAATAGCAAATGAGTAAAAACTATAAATTTAAAAGAAAAATCGACGAAAAAAATATTTATAATGATTCAACTGTATATTTTTTCGACCTACCACCTACTTCCGCCTTCCTTTGGCACAAAAAATGTATCTCCTCTTCAAATTTCCTCCATTCAAATTAATGATTTGCTATCTAAATTAATGATCGCAGATCAAGATCAAACGCATTCAAAATTGCCGAATGCATTTGTTCTTGTTTTCGACATCGTCGTGACTAGTTTCTCGCAATTGGACAGCTGTACGTGCTGTGATGAATGTCAGCGAAATGTGATTCGAATGCTAAAAGTTTCTGATGGAAGAAAATAATGACGCGTACCTCGGATTTCTCAGTTCCGCCAAATATATTGTTTTCTATGTTAGATGTTCATTGGAACGTGTATCTATCTGTGTTAAGCGTACGTCAGGTGTCCCGAATCACCCGCGGATCTTGCCGTTAAAACTGATGATATAAGAGTAGATACATGAACAGATTTTTTCTCACAGTTTGTTACAGAAACTAGAGGCATTTGTAAATATTATGAGCACTAAAATCAATGCTAAAAATTCTTTCCCTCAATTTTCTTTTTTTACCTACACTGCAGAAAATGAATTGTTGTTTTTACAGTATAATACTGGCAGCGCAGGGTCCAATTTAAAACTGTAAAATGCACAATAAAACTGTAAAACTAGCAATTTTATAGTTTCTTACTG